>VXBU01009663.1:1108049-1164541 GCA_013400315.1 Bombycilla garrulus | reverse complement strand
TTTTTTTTTTTTTTTCTGTCCTTTTCAAATAAGGACCATTCCCTTTTATCCCTGAGCAGGAAAATGAATTTTTGAAGCAATTTTCATGTGTCATTGAAGAGTTGAAGTGGAGTTACTCAGGACATACATATCTTTACAGACTTTCCACTTCTACTCACTTGTGATAATTTAGTGCCTGAAGAACTAAAGTCACTTTGTGACTCAGTCACATGAAGAAGACATCCTCAACTGCTCGATATTGAACCTTTCTCTCAGATTTGCTGTGCTAAATTCCTTAAAACCTCTCCTGAACCAGGTTCTCATCGAGTGATTCAGGTTACCTATATGGTGCCATTCTATCCCACAAGCCAAATCACTCTCTGCACCATATTGGAGAGCAGTGACCTGGACGTGGTGGCAGAGTTTGTGGGCAGTGACCTCTACGGATGGCAGCACTGTGCCAAGATGAGGGTGGAAACCTTCCTGCCTTGGTCTTTTGAAGGTAGGACAGCCCAGAGCTTCAATTTATGAACACTTAAGTTTAAATGTCTGTATAATAGATCTTACTAAACTTATATATTGGCCTTATATATTTGGTTCTACCATATCTTGTTTTATTCATGCTGGTATGTGTAAATATGGTTGGAAAACATTGAATTATTCCCTTTTGAACCTAATTTTAAAAGTTTTATTTTATTTTTTTTTATAAGGAGCCATAAAAGTGTGTTTTGACAGTTGGTGAGGGAAAGAGTTGAATTTATAAATACAGGAAATCATTCTGCAGTCAAAGGAAAGCATCATTCCTTTACTGAGACTGTGTGCTTGGCAAAAGAGCAGGTATCTAGGGCAAACATCAGAGGATCAATACAGAGGCATTGACCTCAGCTGGCTGCTGTAATCTATTAGTTTGATGCCTTTTTCTCTTGTGCTGAGTGGACCCTGGCTAATTACACATGATTTCCCCAACATCAAAGAGGATGCAGAAACAAAAACATGCAGAACAAAAAGCTGTGGTGCCCATATTCAAAGGTTGTCAAAGAGAATCTGTTTTGACTGGAAAATGAGTTCCAGTGTTCATATCCTTACTCTGGGTGTTTTTAGATTCACACCAACTTTAGATAACCTATGTTCAAACTCGGGATAGGGAAATTAAGTTAGCCCAAAAGTTTTCCCTTAATATGTAGGGATTGATTGAGAAAACTCCAGGGTCATGTGCTGCACATTAACATATATTTTAGTGGCCTCAAAGACTTGAAGGAATAAAATCAGACTTAGATAAACAAACCCCTGTTCTTGAAAAGGAGTGGAGCCTAGCTAAAAAAAAGTCTTTAAATGATTGGATTCTCCCACCGTTTCTACTTTAAAATTATGGCTAGTTTTCTATTCTCCACTCTTTTTATTTACTTTTATATGGATATATTTAGTCTGTTCTACTATTAGAAAGAGTCTATTTTAGCCTTTTGCATTTGGTGTAGTGGGAATTGAATATGATGAATGAAACAGGTAAGAAATAAGTATTGACTTAGCGTTGTGTTTGTGGGCTGCTTGGCATTCTCTGGATACATATTACATTATTCTGAGTTAATAATCAATTAGTAATAAGATTTCCATAATCCGGTAATAGCTGCAATAAAGGACAATTTACAGAGCTGGATATTTTTGGCTGTAATAGAACATATAGCATTGCTTTTGCCCACCATTGAATATTCCCTGGAATTTATCTTGTTGATAGAGTAATGAAAATGGTATTGACTATATTTAGTAAATATTACTGCATAAAAATCAGCAACTGTCCCGCCTTAAACTAGAAATAAATTGAATTCAATTATTTTTCTTCCTTCCTCTTGTTATTAGAAGTTTCAATAAAATATAATTGCAGGTAGGCTGAAAAATATACTTTGGTGAGCTGTTCTGGGAATGGGACAATTTATGTTTGCATGAGCAGAGTAGAAAGTTCTACAGTCTGATGAGGTGGACTTTTATGATGCCAAAACATGGAAGGCAAAGGAAAATAAAGTTCTGTTCATTTTCAAGACTTTCCTAGTAAATTCCTGTCTCAGTCAAGATGATTTTGACATTCATCTCTCAGGCAAACATCCTAACCCACAGGCTTTCTCTTCCCACTCCTTTTCAAATGTTCAGAATACAGAAGAGGATTCAATATCTATTGAATATAAAAGTAGATCTTTTGAAGCAGTAGCCACATTTCAAAAAATCCAGCAGTTACAATCTAGGTGCAACTAGATTGTAATTATTTTCTTTCTGCTCTAAGACTGATTTACTTTTATTTGCAAAAAACTGGTCAATTTTTCTACATTTAAATATAATTTTATCACTTGTTAAGCATTTATACATTGCGTGTAATTATTAAAAATAACAGACAATTGAACAGTCTAAGATTTGTAGTGAAGTTGTTATGATTCTGTCATGTGAAAAGGGGAGATTTCATTGACCCTTAGTGTTTGATTTGTCTGCCAGTGCCCCAGGATGGTGGAGAGCTTTGTGCCTGGCCAGCATGCCAGTGTCTCACAAGGTAGACCCTTCACTTGCAGGCTCTGCAGGGTCACAGGGTGCCTCAAATGCCTTTTTCAGGGACACCAACAGCACAAGGGAGAGCCCTCAGTGAGTCTTTATTCAGCATGTTCCCTGCTGCTGGCACCTGCCAGTTCCTGTGAAGGACTCACACGTATGGAAGAACAGCCTTTATTAACATCAAACTGTGCCAGGTTAAGGCTCGAGGATTGCTGGTGATAGTATCTGACTGCAAAAATGTATTCAAAGCAATACACAAAGAGGCTCTAATCCCTGATAGAAGCGTGCACAGAGGGCAGGTTCAGCCTGTCAACAGATCCCAGTATTTACAGTGGTGTCTTCCCTAACTTTTCTCCCACTCTTGACTTGCTTTTATACTATCTCTTTATGTTTAGGTGGAGCTTGTGAGACTCTAGTCATACATGCCTTTGTTGCTGGTTGGTGTAAAATTCTGTCACTTTGGTTTTAAAGATACAGTCAAGAAGATCTAGATTACATGGCCAGCGAGGGGTGTTCATACCTAGGGTGTGTATGGAGGCTGTCTGTGTGTGTTAATATTACAATTATTCTGTAGTAATCCAATTTCTCCACAGCTGTTGGTCAGCTGAAAGACATTTTCTCTGTCCCCTGGCTGACAGGTGATATGGGGTTTATCACCTGCAAATTACCATCGAGCTCCCCTCCTGCAAGGATTTCACCAGAGCCTGGCCATGGTGTTTCCACTCCTCTGTTCCCTCCCTCTCAGCAGCTGCCTACAGTTTTATGGGGAATCATCATGGAACATTCCAACCACATTCCATCCAGGGAGTAGCAGCTATATTTTACCCTATACCTTCTCTACCCCTATAACTTCTGTTAGGATGAGACTATAACTTCTCAGTTTCCCCCAGTTTTACCCCCAGCCATGTTTCCACAGGTTCCGTACTGAAATGCAGCTTTTCACTAACTAAAAACTTGATAATAATTTTTATGTTTCTAATCTTTTACGCGCCAATTAGAGACTTGGGAGTCCACCTTGGTCTTTCTGACACTGATACTTGTGGTAAGCATCCATCCATAAAACTCTATGCTGACAGTCTGAATTTTAGTAAAAGATACTTTACACTTCTCTGTACTGTTCTGTTAAATTGTAACTTCAGATGTTGTATCTAGAAATCTTTTTTCCCGGTTTTTCTACATAAGAGATTTATTAGATCTGTATCTTGAACCTTTGTTGTTCAGCCCCAGTGAGTTCTGTCATTATTCCTGCTCTGAATGAGGTCTTGGAAGTAAGGCATTCTGACACTCGTTCCTGCTTTCTTGTACAGCTATTTCATGTCTTCACAGAACATTTTTCAAACTACTGCACTGCAGTATGCTCAATGCTTCTTTCTCCCCACAAGAAATTACATTTTGTTGTTGAGGTGACAATTTCGTATATGGTCAATTAAATGTGTGAAAGCTGTTTATAGCTTTACGAGGATTTATTAGGGGGTGGAACACCAGTGAGACATGCTTGATTTTCCTCACATAGCACAGGGTCTTTGTCTAGCACATTTTATAAATATTTGGTGCTTCAGCTTAGCTGGAAACAAACACACTCTGTGTAAAGGACTGTGTTCCCTTCCACCCATTACATATTCCTGGTGAAATCTGAACAGAGATTGATAGCTGGGCAGAATTTTTATGTTCAAGCTGATAATGAGGTCATCAAGAGAAACATCTTCCATTCCTCCAGGAGTATATGGATTAGAAAGTTACCATCCCTCTGGTGTTCTTTCCTGAGCTGAGGTGCTGCAGTTAAACTATGCTTGACCTTATCCAAAACACCAAGAAGTGATCTGACCAAGTCAGTGCTCCTGAGCTGTGCTAGTGCAACATGAAATGTTTTTATCTGTGGGCATGTTCACTGGCCAATCAGCCTGCTGTGGGTGCTGCTCCTGGTGCCCTAAATAGCTGAGGAAAGGATGCTGTGTTCTGTGTTTGTCCTCCTTATCTTCTAGAAATGTTTTGTTTCACTGGATTTAATTATGTGCCCCTTCCAAGTGTAGGTTCAGGCAGTATTTATAGAGGATTATTCTGATTACTGCTTTACTGCATGAATTCATGTGTGTCATCAAAAGAGGAGAGAAGGTGGACTTTAGCATGTGGTGAGAAATGGTGACTATGGACTGGGTTGGATTTGTCAAAGTAAAGCCATAGCACAGTGCTAAAAGGTTGAGCCCTGAGATCTTTAATAATAAGATTACTAACAATGTAATGTTCTAAAATGGCTGCAAAGCTAACCTCTTTGTTCTGTCATTTCAGTGTATCATTTCCTCATTGGGAGCATGAGGAATTTATGAAATCTCACCAAATCTGTTCTCTTTAGGAAGGAAAATTCTTCTAGAGAAATTGAAAATATTTTTCTAATAATTTTAAATTTAGGTTTTTAGTAATTATCTGATTTAATAAAACATGGTTTAGTTGAATATATGGTGATGTTCCTGAATAGGTTTGTAATTGCTGGACATGCAGGCTTACCTATCCAGCCTGTGCAGTCCCAGTGGGTGCCACACTTATTTTGCTGCTGGTGCTTTTGCTGTGGGTGAATGCATTCTCCCAGCGGGGTGCTCCCAGCAATGGCTGAAGGGCACAGCAGAGGTTTGTGCATGCTCTCCTTGCTCAAAGGGAGTGTTTTGCAGCTGCCAATTGCCCTTCACTGCCTTTCCAAACTCAGCTCTGTGTGCACACTTGTGAGCCTTTGGGAGGAGCAGCTGCAGGGAGCCAAGAGCAATCCATTCCTACCATAGCACCTGAATCAAGCAGCAGAGGACAAGACTAATTTTGGGGATGTGGCTGAAGCTCAAAGGACACATTTTCTGTATAAAAGGAGTCAGACTTAATTTCCTCATTTTTGTCGACCTTTCTCTCTAGCAACAATGTTTAGGATTTGGAATTTGCCAGTAGAATTCCACAACACAGAGCACCTGCCCTTCAGTGATGAGTTCTCTGAGCTATTTCACTGCCACAGAAGTCAGAAGCAAGGAATACATAACAGCTGATGCAGCTCTTGCAAAAACTGGCTTTGAGCTTAGGTATCAGTTTTAGGTATCAGCCCCCTGATGAGGTCCTGATTTTTCTTTTGTTGCCTTTTCCCTCTTTTCTGATTTGACAAAATGAGGCCTTTCATCCTAATGAAGGCTGAGGCCTTTAGTTATGTTGGCCTGTTTAATTAATTTACATACTAAACATACTTTGAATCTGCTTGAGATAAAGATCTAATTAATCTGAACATGGCAGGCAAGTATAATGCTAAGGCAAATGGTAAATCTGTGTTTAGGAGTATTGGCTCCTTTGTGTATTATTGTGGTGCATTTCTAATTCACATTTTAAAAAATGTGAATTAATGCTTTAGGCCGTTTGTATGCAAATCCATTTCAATTATTTTCTGATGATTTACACTTGGAATTTGTGTGGGATACCCTGTAGATGAAATTCAGTAGAACGACATTTTTTCTTCATAAAATCAGCTCCCCTGTTTTCAAGAGTGTTAAATACTGTGACTGCTGCTCTTTTCATACCAGGCTGTGGACTTGATAGTAAATAGAAGTCACATAATGTGTTTAAAAATACGAAGGATATGGTTTCTAAGGAAAGTTTACTATATTAAAATGGTAGATGTTTTGTCTATCCAAGCAAATACATTCTAGGTTTCTGAAGAATTGTAAAGAATACTCAAAAGACTATTATTTCAATTTATAGAACTGAAATGTCAGGAATAAATTTTTATAAAATCTTTACTCTAGCTATGTTCTCTTAAATAAAACTTATTGGATAAGACACTGGAAGCTTTCAAAGTATTTTCTGTTCATCACACCACTGTAGCCCAGACTCAGCAAAGCATATTAATCTGTGAACAAAGATAAGTCTGTGTATAAGTCCTTTTCTAGATGCAAAAACTCTTCAACATATGGACAGTTTTTTCAGTAATATTACAGCTTTTATAAGTGGTTTAAAGTGCTGGCAAACTGAAACATATTACAAAGCATCTGGCTTGCAAGGGCCTGAATGTAAATTCTAACTGTGCAAAGCCAGAACTTTGAGGATTTAGGAATCTATACCCTTCTGAATTTCTTATCTGATTTTTAGTTTTATAAGTGGAACACGCAAACATTTTCTGCCCACTGGGGTGTTCGTAATCCCATTTCTAATAATCAGGAAAAAATGTAAGCTGCCTATTTTGAATGCTCTGTTGACAAGCATTTTAACAGGATGATTCAAAACTTACACTGTGCTGGATTATCTGTGATAGATTTCCCTGTCAAAGAAGCATTTTGCATATGACAAGGTTTTCTGTGCTACTATGCCATTGAATTTTTTTAAATAAATGTTTTTGTGTCTGACAGTGTACTCCTGCATATGCCATTTCATGCACAATGTAAGAAATTATTACTTTTTTCCATTTTTTCTGCCTTACTTACAATATGTTGAAGGCTGAATACAATTATAATGCAATAGGAGAATAATTCTTTTGGTACAAATGATCTTTTCAGCAGTCCACCATTTCCCTATATTTTTTTGTTTATTGAATGGCTGATAAAAATGATGTGCGGCATGTTGAGAGAGGCAGAATAAAAAGGACATACTTGACCCTTGTCAATACTTCTCCCTTTTACAAAAATTCAGAGACTCAAGATGTATGATTATCTGAAATTGCCTTTTATTTATGGCTCATTCAATAACTTTTTCCGTATTTGTGAAAAACACATGGCATTCAAAACTGGTGGATGTGGCCTTATAGCTGAGTTCAATCACCTGCATTTAGAACTGTACTTTGTATGTTAGTCAAACTGTTTCCAGCTGTAATGTAAAATTCAAAACATGGAAAACCGAATCCTTGTGGAAAAAAAAGAAAAAAAAACATTCTTCAGTTTGAGAGGGACATAATCATTGCCACTGCTCGTCTCATGAAATGGTAAAGCCTGATTTGGAAGGAGCTTTTCTAAATAACTGCAAAAACAAGCCTAATCCACAACACCTAAATTTTATCACGAACAAAATTCAAAGTCTGTCTTTTAAACTGGCAATCCAAACTTTGGACTGTCCTGTTTGGTCTCTGGAAAGAGGAGGGCCCTTGGCTTTGGTGGAGGAGGTTGAGCAGGTGCTCCTGAGCCAGAACTGCTGTTCCAGCCCAGGAGCTCTGCCCAACACTTGGCTGGAGGGCCGGGGGAAGGAGCTGGCAGTTGGAATCTCAGCAGAGATGGGTAATCTTCCTGGAGCCTCACCAAGGAGACTTTGACGTAGGAGACAGGGGAAGTACAGAATAGATTTGAAGGGAGATGGCTTTAGAAGAATGCCATTAATCTAAGGTGACACAGAAGGAGAGATCTGCATGGGGCAAGCTGAGAAAACATCCTGAATGGATGATGATTTTTCTGGCTGGCTGAAGAGGAGGCAGGTCTTTCCAGATAATGCATAAATTTCTGGAAAGGACCTGAAAGGTCTGGAATGACTTGTCTGTCCACATTTCTCAATCAATACTGAGTAAATTATATGTTGTTTTTTATCTCCTATACAGCTCTTCCCATATTACTGGGTAAGAATTCTTTGTTAACAGCTTGGAAACCTCCTTGTAAGGGGAGAAAACCCCACAGAATCCTGTGTTATGTCGGTTTATGTAGACTTCCCTTCAAGAAGCACAGCTTTTTAAAAAGTCTTACCTTAACTGTATGACAATATAGTAATGCTCTTACTTACTTAAAATACATGATTTGAAAAGATGTTCCAAAATGTTTGTATATAATGTGACCAATACAGTGACTTATTATATAAAACCTAATATGAATTAAAAGTAAAAAACCCACTATTTGTGAATATTTCTACTTGAAAGCCCAGTCACACAACACAGGATTCTTAAACCTGTAAGTGCCAATAGAGACATTTCTATTAAGATTCAATTTAATTTAAAATAGTTTTGATTAATTTCTGACTTGACAATTTAAAGAGTCACGCTTACCTGGTTTACACGCAGCACTGCACTCAAGCAGCAAATCTGAAGTATAAATAAATTATTTTATGCCTAATAAAAAGAATTTACAGAAAGGAGATTCTGTATTCCCTTTAACATTTATTAATTCATTAACACATCAAAGTTTTTAAACTTCATTGAATAAGGGTAGAAAAGTTGCCAAGGAAAATATGGTGTATTGTCTGGAATTGTAGGAGCCAGTAAAATTCTGGTAAAAAAGTACAGTAATGTCAATGAAATATCTCTTATGAGGTAGTTCTCACTTCTTTTGTATTTTCCAGGTTTTCTACAGTCATGTTTTTTCTTCCTTTTGGAATTTTTTTTCCCCATGGCAATCCTACAAGGATGAAATGAAACCTCTTTTTCTCCTGATACTGAGGACAAAGGCTCTCTCTAAACATGACACAATACAATTTTGGTAGAAGAGAAAGAGTGTGCTGTGCTCTGTAGAAGAAAGTACCCATAGGGGACTACAATCAAAAGACAGTATGAACTTGACCAGAAACAAATCAAAAAGGGACTTAGATTCATTGGTGAATTTTTTTCTTTTTTTAATTTTTTTTTTTAATAATTCAGGAACAAATCACACTGTTAGCATCAGGAGCCAATAGTTCCCTTCCTGGATAAGTATCTTGGATAAAAATTATTCAATATTTGATTTCCAAAGAATGGAGGTAGCAGAAGAGACAGAACATTTACCCTACCTAACATTTCTGATAAATGCAGCTCACAAAGTTCAGAGCTTTTGTTTCCTGTGATGCCCAAAGAACTAAGAATTCAGTCTTTGATTCAATTGCTGCCTTCAACAGCTTGTGTGTTTTTGGTAGCACTGAGAAGTTCCATGCAGGACATGAAAGTCTGAGAGGCTCAGACTAATCAGCCCCAAGGCCAGCAGCCTGCAGAGAGATGCAGCTTTTGTCACTCAGGTAGACTGAAAGACAATATTAACTTAATCTAGACTAGGCTCTGCCCATGCCTTCTGCTCCTATTTTGCTGTTATATGTATTTCAATTCAGTAGCTGGAAAAATAAGGCTAAATTATTGACTGCTCATGTCAATGAAATACACAGAGCACAGGGCACTGCAAGATTGGGGAGATAAGAGAACTAAATTAATATAGCTTTCATGCTGGAAAACTTAAATTAGCTCTTCTTAAGAGTGACCAGGCATGAAAATACCTTTCCCAAGGATACTACCTGATTGGCATCTTAGTAATAAACTCCTGACCTTAAATAGATTTCAAGATCTTTTATTCTTTAATATGTTTTTAGAGGTGATGATTGGTTTCTAACTTCACTCTGCTTTGTCTTGAACAGGATGTATAAACCCTAAACTTGCAGCTTACCACAAAGGGCAGCTTGATCTGCTGAAGGAGCATGATCCGTGGCTAAAGGGTTTGGTACACTCTGCTTCTTGGGAATATCATGTTTTCCTTTCACTGAGGTCCTCTGTGTGCATTGAGTGGGCTCACGCTGCTCCTGACAATCTTGTTCCCTTTTGCTTTTCCTTGGGATTTCTGGCCTGCTGGAATCAGGAAAGCCCTTTCAGTAGGGGAGCACACCTTACTGCTAAAGGCACACTGCTGGGCAGGGGAGAGAGGGAGGTTTTCATAGCAGCACCATCCCATGTTTGTAAGTGGAACTGATTGTGAATCATAGCAGAGTTTGAGATCATTCTGCTGCTTTGCATGTGCTGCTGAAACAGGGATGAATTTCATTACATATCAAATGCTTTGCCTCTATCAAAGTTAAGGTCTGTTTCCTTAACCATTCAAAAAAAATATTGCTGCTCATTATAAGTTAGGGAAACTTTTTATTTGATGTCAATATACATTTATATCCTAAATCTTTGCCGTGATATCCATTCTCTCTATTTGTCTAAGCTGATGTTCTTCAGGACTGAAGGAAATAGAATTAAATAATAAAACAAATTTTATGGTGTTCTATGCATTTCTCTGTGCTGACTGTACTTCAGGGTCTGACAGATGACAGTCCTGAAATCTATGAAATCTTATCTAATCTCTTTCAGAATGTCCAATATAACCCTACTTTTGAAAAGCGTGTAACTGGCAGTATCTGTGCTGAACAGCTTTTTGAATTGAAATTTTATTGAAAACATTCCANCATTGAGTCCAACCATTAATGTAAAACTACCAAACCTGCCACTAAACCAGGTCCTCAAGAGTTATGTCTGAATGTGTTTTAAATTCTTCCAGGGCTGGTGATTGAGTCACAATCTGAGGTCACGTCCTCTTGCCTATTACTTGTGAAAAGAGACTGATCCCCACCTGGCTGCAACCTTCTTTCAGGCAGTTGGAATGAATGATCATCTTTTTCTCCTGGATAAACACCCCCAGCTCCCTCAGGTTTGTATGTGACAGTTTTTAAAGTTGCCTCAATGTTATGACATACCACAAGGAATCTGACTTAACGTACACAAAAATGTGGGAAGAAAATGACAAAACAATTATTTTTTCTTGGGGGCAAAGCAGTATTGACAATACACTACTTAGTCTGTGGAAGGGAGCAAAAATAACATCAGGATTATTGCTGAATATTATTCACGTTTATGAATCATATTGTGCAAAAATTTCTGTACAGAATTTTACACAGCCTACATTTTAAACAGGTTATGAAGCACAGAAACTTGCCTAGTCTAAATATATTCTTCTTACAGGAAGATTCCTCATTTTTTTCCTTTCTGATATAACAGTTCACTAGAGCAGAACATCATGTAATTAAAATACATTAAATTTGGCTCCCCGAGCACTTAGTTTTGCAGTGGTGAAGAGCAGAGGAAAAGTGGTATATGATTAAAAATAAGAATATGAAAAATAATGTGAAAAAGAAGAATAATAGAGTGAGTAAGGAAGGGGAGACTTTAAGAGTTGTGAGAAAAACTCAGGTTGCATGACAATTTTCTCCTTGCCAACTGTTCTAAACCTACACTGTTAAAAGCCGTTAGCTGCACCAAGGGCCTGATAATAGTTTTTATTACAAAATGAAGAGGCAAATTGGATGGTATCCTGACTAAGCTGCACCACTTAAATTTGGATTCTTTTCTTATTGGGTAGCTACAGAAACTAAAGGATCATCCCACTAAGCACTTCGGATAATGCACTAAAAGTTCAAAGACAGACCTGAGAGCTGGGAATCCTTTGCTGCAGTGTGTGGGAAGGTTCTCGGTGAGGGAGGACAGCCACAGCCCCTGATGGGATTCATGGTTTATTGTAGACTTGAGCCCTGGTCATGTCCACCAAATGGCTTGACCCTTCCGAGGCATTAAATTCTTGCACTTTCCGAGGTGAAATCCAAAATGAAAAGCAAACTTTTGAGTCTCAGCCTTACTGTGCAGTCTTCAGGGTTGTTTTTATCTATATGCTGCCAAATAATAGGGCTGACACAACAAATATGTCAAATCCTCAATTTATCATCTGTATCAGTGCTGTGTAAAATTTATTAATCCCTGCAGGAAATAAAAATGCAGGTTTTCGGTTTGTATGCTTACTGTGTCTTGCAGCTGGAGTGAGCAGAGTCGGAGAGCTGAGTTGTGGACTTGCTCCCAGAGGTTTTAAAGCGTAGCAAGTCAAAAAACCACTGTGTCACAGTCAGTGTTATAGATGCTTTCTGTAAATGTAAAATATTTATTTTGATAGACATCCTAAGTAATTATAATGAAAATAAATTTATTATTACAATTTTTTATATTAAATGCGCCCTTGATACTTGCAGCAAGATTGTTACAGGTGTTTAAAATGGTTGAGAAATGTCATACAAATATCTCTGACTATTGCTGCTTAATTTCACTGCAGAAATCTTGCAGTTATACCAAAAAGTATAATCCTTCAAAAGAAACTTGTTGCAGTCACAAGAAAAGATAGTCTTGTAATTGAGGTGCCACCTGGGATCACAGGTCTGCTTTGTCTTTTTTCCTTAGCTCTGTGTCAGTTTCGGGAGTGACCTTTTGGGAATGTTCTGTAGTCCTTGTACCACTGTTCACTCAAGGCTGGGTGTAGTGAGTGTCCTGTGAACAGCTGTGGAATTTATATAGCATCACAAATGCAGCTCACATGGTCACAGGATGCAGATCCAAGGTTACACAATTGAAAATTAGGCTCAGAGGGCAGAGCAGCAGGATGGATCACAGGGAACCGAGAGCAGCGATTCATTATTCCTGTCCTCCCTTGCTTCCACTGCTGTGGCTCAGTTCATTTTGCTCTGTCAAGGCCATGGATGTCACTGTTTTACTGTGCTCCGTTTTCAGGGGCATGTTGACATTCCATCTCCAAAGGAGTTGAACCTGCCTGAAGAGTCAAGAAATTCTTCCTGGTGCTGTTTGTAGTTCTGCAAATCAGGCTGTGTGTAATAGTCGTACAACCAGGGCTACTGCTGCTCCTGCTGCTTGCTTACAAACCACTTCCTCAGCCTGAGCAACACTGCAACATGCAACTGAGAAGTTAATTACTGTTCTAAGACAGGGATAGTGGGATGTTAGGGAATCGCTAAACTGCCTAACAATTTGTATGTGAAGATTATCAGATTATTTAGTGATTTTTGATTTATAAGTGTTAATATTGAAAGGCTGGTACAGAAAGAGTAATAACGGTTGTGTGCACAAGAATAATTTGTAATAGCCTTTTTATTTGGTGCCCTAACTTAAGATGCTTTGCAGTACTTATACAATATCTGGGATTCAGGATAGCAGTGGTGATTCAGTAATGTCCCATAGCGTTCCTTCCCCACCTGAGTTCACCTGATATCTTTTAAGACCTGAGAACCGGTGTGTTACTTCCCAAAAGGGTGAGAGACCTTGATTCTGTCAAAGGCTGGTGTTTTTACAACAATGCATCTAGTAAAAAGAGGAATTGGAAAGTTCTGTCATTCCCACAATATTCAAAATTCGGAGGCCCCTGCCATTTCAAACACGAGTGGGCAGGGCTGGGGCACAGCTGGCCTAAGACAGAGCTCTGCATGGAGGAATGTGCTCGGTTAACCAGAGGAGCCTGTGCTGGGTGGCAGTGTCACTTTGGGAAGGGCTGCTGTGCTGAGCTGCTCCCCCCTGTGCCCTGCAGCAGCTCGGGGTGGAGCTCAGGACCAGGACAGAGGCAGCTCCTGCGTGCAGGACCCAGGCAGAGACACTAATTAGAGATATATAGGCCAGATGTTATTGCTGGCAGAAATTATTGTCCTTTCTGTGAGGATCCTTTCTTGCAACCTTTGCTTTGTTAGTTTTACCTGATATTTAAAATAGTAGGAAGGAAACAAGGAAAGAAATGCTTTCTTCTGGGGAAAAAATAAAAAAGGCAAAGGGAAAAAAATGTGCAAACCCAAACCCTATATTTTTCTTACAGGGCGTTCTCGCCCAATTTTGAAGAAGACTGTTTGAGGCTGGGGGAGAGAAGTTTGTTGAATATCCTGAAAACTGGCCCTTTACTTAAAAGGTCCAAGTTAATGTTGTACTATTTTTTGTCTAAGGGCAGTTGAGAAAATGGGAGGGGTTTTGTTTACAGAATTCAAATCCTACTGTAACAAAACCCTAAACCAAAAATAACAACAAAGCCTTTTTTTCCCTCCCTAAAAAGGCTTGCTGTGTTAAAGAAAGTCTAAGATTTAGCTTTCTGTTGTATTTTGCAGCACAATCTTAACAGTGCATTATTACCAAAGGCCAGTGTAGTAGGCAGACTGCCATATTATCTGGCAGTGTCTCAATAATGAAATTTTCTGGTTTTCCAGTAGAAATCCTTAGGATACAGACCTGAAAAAGAGATTCATGCATACTGTATTATTTAGACATTTTAAACAACTATATACTGAGGGTAAAGGCTTTTAGTTCCTATTGGAAAATAAAGACATACCACAAAAAAAAAATACCCAACAAATATTTAAGGGTTATTTTTAGAGCCACTGGCTGTAAAGATGGGAGGAAAATATCGATATCATTTTCACTTATTGAATTTTTTTTTGCTCAGGACCATAAGAGAGGGATTTAAAAGAAGCTAAATATCTACTGTTATTAAAGTAATTTAATATCCTAAGAACTAAAAGGTCTTTCACTTAGTGTGACTCTCATAGCTTGGTCACTGACAAAGCAAACTACCCAATTTTCCCGTAGTGTTGCTATAGTCAGTTCTCATGTTTTCCTTTCCTCTCTTTTTGTTTTGGGGTTTTTGGTTTTGTTTTGTTGGGTTTTTTTTCCCCTTTCCTTTTCCCAGGTGAGGCTCCATGCTTAGCTGCATGTCTTGAGTTCCAGCTTCTGCTGTTTCTACTACTGTGCTGGGAAACTTGCCAGTGCACACAAATCAAAGTTAGGGCTTTTCTTGTTTCCTCGTGTTGAACTCCAACAAAAGCCCTGCAATGCAAAAGATGTAAAATATTCTAATCTTATGCCTTGTTTTCAATCAGCTGGAAAACAGAAGCTTCAGTCTGTGTCTTTTCAGTTTATTCTTGAAAGCGAAATTGCTGGCATTGAAAAAATTTTAGAGAATCCAGTCAGTTGTGTGTGAAGGGAAGAGAGAGGGAGAGATCTCTGATGCTGCCCTTGTTTTCCCTCAGTTCATCTCTTTTGGGAAGGAATCCTTGCAGAATGGCAGTGGCAGTTTCAGGGGTTTCCATGTCTTCCCTCATTTGCCCTGTTCATAAAGAAAAGCACTGGAGCAGCCACTGGAATAGAAATGGGTGATTATTCTACTCCCTTGCTATCATGAGTCATTTACTCCAGTACATGTGTGATTCCCATTCTTCCCTGAGGGGAGAAGAAAAATGCTCTACTTGCCTGAGAAAACTAAAATTTAAGAAGTCACACTTCTATTTCCTCATTTGTTCTGTTTGTGGAAGAGGGGATGAGCAGAAACCTTTAGTTTCCTCACCAGTTTTAAGGAAAATGACATGAAAAAGTCATTGAATAATTATGTAAGATCAAAAGCAAATTTAGTGACCTGAAAGACCCTGAACTGTTATAAGCACACTGCTTGGTGGATCTACCTCTTTCTGGAGCTTGCTTTCCTATGGCATTTGGAAAGAATCTATAGCAGTATTCTGTTTTTACCTTTAAATGTTTTCATTGCCTACATTAAAAAAAGAAATAAATACATATATATATATATCTGACTCGCATATTGTCCCGAGTCGTAAGAAGTTAATAATTACTGAAATTGGTTCTCTTATTTAAATGCTCTTTCATTTCAAGAATTAAGACATCCTATCAATTCAAAAAAATTTTTTCTTTAGAAAAAGAATTCTCTAAGCAGTATTTGGCTGTTGGCAAAGATATTGCATTGTTATTACTGCCTTTACCCACTGAGGTTTGCTGCATCCATTTTAGCTAAAATCACATTTCTATAAATGGTCTTTCAGTTGTGCATCTTCCCTGCACTCTCAGAAATGGAAATGTTATTTCAAATAGTTTTGAAATAGTCTACATCAACTGCATCCATTTCATCAGATTTCATAAAATCTAGGGATTACCACACTGTTAGGATATACAGCAGATAAAATAGGCCTAAAGACTTTCAGATGTTTCAACAGTTTGCAAAGAGGCAAGTTCTGGTTTTTGAAATGCAGCAGCAGTGTTAAAAAGCTCATTGTTGGAATTACAGATGTTTTCAAATCACTTCAGTTTTGTCCTTTAGAATGAGCTTTCATTTTAACTACAACTCAGTGAAAGTATGAAGTAGAAAGTTTTTTCTGGCCACTTCCCTGAGACGGCAAAGGAGGTGGAAACAGGTTCCTTTGCCTCCCTGAATCCAGAGATATTCTCATCCTCATCCTAGACAGGGAAGAGAAAGAGGAAAATCATGGACGCTGGTGTGTGTTTGGAAGTGGAAGATCAGTTATGACCAGGGATCCTGCAGGATGTGTGCACACCACATTCAGGGAATTACAGGAAGAAATTTGGAGATGTTGCAAGAAGTCTGATGACCAGAACTTAACGAGCAGCCAGACTCTGCTTGGAAGTTTTGTGGCTGGAGAATAATTTGTGCTCTGTGCTGAGGTTTGAATGTGCTGAAATTTGTCAAATGGTGCCTAAAGGAGGTAGATGCAGCCTTGCAAAGCCCCATGCTTGACAACTTGACTGACCAAGCAAAAAAAGAAAACTAGAATAAGCCACGTGTATCTTACCACATATGGGAAGAGAGCTGCAGTGCAGCTGGGTCTGTGAGACAGTTAATGTGCAGTGCCATGAAGTGGTGGATGGGGCTTTTGCCTTGCTTCCGAGGCAGCAACAAAGGAGAATTATTGTGGCTTTCCTAAACAGGAAGGTGGAAGAGCCTTACAAATTGAAGAACAAGAAATATTCCTCTCATAGAGTAGATCTGTCCAGGTGGTCTTTGTGTGTGTGGCACGACAAACCCAGAACTAGTGAGGATCCCTGAAGTCTGTTCTGCACCAAAGAGCCTGCACACAGATTCTGCAAGGGCTGTGCTCATGCCTCCTGCACTCTCAGCCCTGGTTCTGGAGGAGAAACCTGGGAAGGCCTGAAAGAAGGAAACTTCATTTTCATCTTTAGGAAAAGAAGTAATTCTGGAATAATCCTAGCACTAAAACCTTAGGGGTACTGTCACTGAAGACAAAGTTGGTTCAGTGACAACTTGCAAAGTGGATTTTGACAGGGATATCGAAGCAGGTAAGAACTCAGCTTTATTCACCTTTTAGGTGTGTGCCTGATGTACTTGGACAGCACAAATAGGATTGTAACCTTTTTGTGTTTATCCCTTTGAAGGGGTAAGAGGGCAAAATAATGGCCTGTCTTCAGTAAAGCAGGAGTCAATGTTGCCCGTGTCTGGGTTGTGCATGAGACTCTCTATTTTATGAAAACTGCTGATGTTGTAAGCAGTTTGTTATCCATGTTTTTGTTTCAGATATTTACATCCTGCTAATAATGTGATAATTTCATGTGTACAGTGTAACTCATCTACCAATGCTTCATCTGCTTCATGAATGTAATTAACCAGCCTGATCTGGAGTGGTGAGCACAGAGCTGGATTTGAAATGCTCATGGATACTTCATTGTAGCTAATCTTCAGGCATGGAAAGCTATTAGCACTGCTGAATAATATCTCAGAAGTGTCTTTCATTTTATCTATTTCCCTAATAGACTTTGCTGCCACAGAAAAAAAAAAGAATTCTAATTTTACTAGGAGAGTCTTCTGCAAGTTAATTTTATGAAAATGCTAATAACAGTGGGAGTGCTTGAAAGAATTTAGAGAAATTCCTATTTTTTTGCAATATATCTCTTTAGTGCTGTTTTAAAAGAAATTTGTGCTAGTTGGTGTCTGTGGTTTGGTTTATTTTTGTATAACTTTGACGGTCCCAGTTATGCTCACCATTTTAAGTTGTTTGAAAGTTTCTAATGAAGAGAATTTTAGTACATCTAGTTATTAATAATTCTGGATATGTAAGCAAAATTAAACAGTTTATGTTGCAAAATGAACTCTAAAGGACAAAAAAAATTTATCCTTATGCATAAATTATAAATTTTCAAAGGTAAAATGAGAAGTCCACAATTGTCATAATTAAATATTGTCTGAAACAACCCTTGCAGTGACATGTGTTAACTTCTTTGTGCTAAATATTGTAGAATATCAGATATACCCTTTTGTAGACTACAGTATTTCAAACAGTTTATCCTGCAGGTTTCCTTACAGGAGCAATGGAAAGAAATAATCAGAAATAAACCTGCACACTCATACTTTTATCACGTTTAGAAAATCTGCCTTGGTAGAAAGGAAATATTATTATTCTTGCAGAAACCTTTATTGATTCTCAGTAACTAGAACATGAAAAATTTTATATGCTCCTATTTTATATGAAAAATCCAGATTATATTCTTAATATTTTCTGTTCCTTTCACCCGCAGTGACATACAAGCATGTTGATTTGTATGTCTTTGAGGGATCTTCTGCTGTTTTCCTGGAATATTAAATCCAATTCAGCTGTACAAAAACCCACAGAAATTTTAATGAGAAGCAGGCTGCAAAATATTTTGATTAATACTCCAATTCTCTGCCAGAGTGCAACAGTACCTTAAGACCTGATTTAGCACTAGCCAAGAAATCCATTGTAAACCATTGACTTGAAATACACAGATTTAACCCTAAATGTTTGTGAGGATTCACTTTCCCAATTTGAAATTGGCTTCCAGCTCTGGATGTAACATAAATACTCAGCTTTGACTTGAAATCATATAATCTATTTCCTGTTAATATTTTTACTCTCCTTCCTCTTCCCCAGGCGTAACAAATGATCTGAGATCTGGATTTGTATTTTTTTGCAGAAGAAATGTTTATGCTGGAGGGAGCTACGAGGCATTCCCAGAGCCATGACAAATCTCAGCTCTCAGAGCTGAGGTTCTTGCTCTCACCTCGTGTCCTGTGTCTCTGTGGGCAGCTGGTGTCTGGAGCAAACTGAGGTAACTCTGTATGGAAATCAATTAAAAGGTTCAGTGGGATGCTGCTGGAGGTTCCCCTGGCTGAGGCCATCAAATGTGTCCCCTCTCTCATATTTTATTTTGGTAAACATTTAAAAAATCTTATTTTTTCTTTTATTAATAAGGATTTGTACTACTGGAATTCCATGCTTGCTAGGGAAGGACTGAAGAGATGACCACATTTGATATTCTTTACAAAAGTGGAATAAATAAAAAAAAATAATCTTTTAATTTTTCAATTCTAGAAGAGCAAAGGATTGTTATCTTGATTCTATAAGTTTTTTAAAATTAAGATGAATTTCACTTTTAAAATCATATGAGAACATGTTCATGAGATTTTTGTAAGACAGTTATTATTTAAACGGTGAGTGACCTCACTGGCTCCCACCATAGCCAGGGATATCTGAAACTGAATTCTGTCAAAGGATATATCTTCCAAGTCCTTATGTGATTGACAGCTGCCAGGTTATATTTCAGTGTTAGTTTTATAGATCGTTGCATGGAACAATTGCAATGTCAGGGTAATCTGTTTCCATTTCCATAAATCAATTGTTTGTCAAATACTGGAGGGAAATCTTGAGGCCATGGTGGATCTCTTCTTCCCAGTGACAATTGTTGTGAAGGTCTTTGTCCAGGAGTTGTCTTTAATACAGCGGGAGCTGCGTGGAGAACTTGTTTTTAGGCAGGCAAGAACACAACCTGGGCTTTTCAGAAGAGAGGATTCTGTGCTCTAGAGAAGAGATGTTTCAAATTTACAGTGATGATCCCAGTCAATATCTGTTCTGGGGGGAGTGTTTCTGTTGACTTCACTGGAGTTTGAAGTAAATTTTAGAACTCTTTCTGTCGACTAATTTAAAGTATATTTTGGAATATTTAATATAAAATAAAACTTGTTTTTTTTATGAAGTATATATATGTCAACTACTTAATCTGTTAAATATCATATGAAAAAGCATGCCAGTGTGACTATTAGTGTGAGGGGAACATCCTTCACTTAAAGTATGAAGATGATGATTAATTATTTGACCAAGAAAATGGAGTCCTAAACTGCTCTGGCATACAGTAACTCTGCCAGTGGGAACTCTGTAGCAAAGCCATTTTTCTTAACTAGTCAAATTTCTGACACTCTTAAAGCATGTACTGACAGGATACAATTTTGGTGTGTTAGCTTTATTGTTTGGAATTATTCAGCTGAAATAAAAACAACCAAGTGTACCAAAGTAAATGAGGAGCAAAGATTATAATTGATAGGTCTGTTTTTGTTGCTTTTTTTTTTCCTGTGCCACTTACTATATTTTTTAATGCTTATTTATGGATTATTGTGATTTATTCAAGGCTTAGAGAAACAATATATGTTCAAAGTAGTACAGAAATTCTGTTACTTTTAGCAGTAGATGGAATTTAATGGGGGACACTGTAAACAGTTTGCTTTTTTTCAATTAAGCTTATGGTTGTAGAGCTGATGTTTGAAGCAGTCACAATACGGACTTTGGACTTAAAATACTATCAGAAAATAATTGAAGTAATAGTTCTTGGTATCTCTCTCAGATCTTTGTGGTTTTGCTGATGTATCCCTCCTGCCCTGGCCTTCAAAGTGGTGCTCGGTAGGGAAGAAGCCTTTGGGAGCAGCCAGGTCCTGTTGCAGTCAATAGCAAATCACAGCTGCCTCTGATCAAGTTGGGATTTTGGCAGTTGTGTCTGACAATTGAATACTTGAAAGCTGCCTCAGCCCAGTGTTAGTCAGCAGCTCAGCTGCTCAGCAAACACAGATCTGTATGATCTCAGCCCTCTGTGCTTTCCCCTCCACACTGTGGCTTTTGGTTGCAGGCAGATTCAATTCCAGATCTCTGGCCATATGCTCACAGGTCCCCACGGGACTGGCATTAGCAAGCAGATTAAATTGCTGCATGCCAGACCTGTCCAGTGACAGCAGATTGTGACTTGGACTTTGCAGAAATATGGGATGCAAAGCTTTAATGGGAATTTGGTTTAGTTGGTAAGCAATTTCTTGTAAGGCAAGGGACTCTTTGGAGTTATTCCTTTTTGAAATCCTTGAAAATCTTAATTTAGCATTTTCCCAAATATTTTTTTAAATCTCTCAGTGGAAGTATATACACACTTGAAGTGTCATCCTCTTTAATTTCTTTGAAGTGCTAAAATAGGTTATAAAAACTGGTTTTCAAACAATTCCATTTTATTATTCTAAGAAAAAAAAACAGCACCCTGAAACCAAAAAGAGAAGAGAAAGGTGTTCCATAAAGATTTTGAAATTCTAAGGACACATTTTTTGGGGAAGTTATAAGAACCCACCTACGTTTAGAATAAAATGCTCAGGGTTTTTGTTTTTTTTTTTAGATTATCTTTGCCTGAAACCATATAAAGGATATGGTGTGTGAAGCTTTCCTTTGAACTTGAATTAGCTAATATATATAATAAATCATGGGTCAGGAAAATGTTCCCAATCAAGAGAGCCTTTATTCTGCTTCCAGGATATCAAAGTTTTGGGCTTGATTGTCCTTAATATAGGCAAAGTAGTGGTAAAATGTAACAGGAAAGGAACAGCAAAATGGGAAAGGGGAGTGTCCACAGCCACCTTCATGTGTAGGTGGCACTTGATTGACAGGGTCACAGTCCTTCTGCAGCTCCTTCCTGATGAAACATGACTGGTACCAGTGAAAAATCACCCAAAATAGCAATAAAACAACAGGGCTTAATGCCTGACTTGCAGAACTTTGCACAGATGTTGTGAGCTCAGGAATCAATAGCATTGATCAAGAGATTGCTTGGCCTTGCAGATCTGTGGCAAACATGGAATTGGACAGTTTTGGGCATGACATTGCACTTTAGAAACAATAGTTCCTGCAAATTTGTTAGGGAAGCTTCCGTACAAGGCATGGCCAGCTTCTTCTTTCGTTGCAATGACAGCACTGAAAATACTAAAATTTGCTGGCTTTGAATTCAAAGAGAAAATTTAAAATATGAAGTCGTGTCAATAAATTAAGTATCCAGGTTTATTTTCATCTAGAATCCTGTTCAGATTCTTGTCCCTCCACTTGAGTGTATTTTTTGTGCAGGGATGGTTCATTTTTGCAAATGAATGTATGTCTGTGGATCTTTGGATCATTTTGGCATGAAAATCCACTTGAAGCACCAAGAAACATCTGTGAAATAATTTCTCTGATTTTTGAGAAGGTGAAAGTGCTTTGGCTGAAGAGTAGCAAGAGTAGGACTAATTGATATAAGTGCATGATTTTCCTTTATTTAATTTAAAGGTAAATGAGGTTGTGATGAGGTGATTGACACTTCTCTTATCTGTTGTACAGGAAAATGCAAAACTGCAATCTCAACAAGCAGAGTTAAATGAGAAAGGCTTTCTTTAACACCATGCAAAAATGACTACATATAAATAAAATAGGCCTCTATAAGGTGTTTAATCTGAGCAAGTTTTTAGTTTAAAAAGGAAAAGGACAAAAAACACTTCTTTGTTAAAATATTTATAGCAAACTTCCAGAGGTTTTTGAAGTTCAAGAATATGTCTTATCTGCCTCTTTAGACCAAGGGATCAAAACTTAACTTTTATATTAGTCTCTAAGAAAAGGAAGCTTTTCAGTGTGGGTCTGAAGAAAAGAAATCATTTCATCTGTATCATCTCCCTGACACACATCCACATCTGAAAATCACCTGCCTAAAGCCCACAGAACTGAGCTTTCTGAGGCTCAAGGGAGGGGAAATCCTGTTTCAACAGAAGGCCAGATCTTGTGACACTGGTGTAGCTGATCCAGTAACTGAGACTGTCACTAAATTGCTGTAAATAGCCCCTGGAGTGCTGAAGTGACAGATTCACTGCTGCAATAATTGGCTGTTCCTTCCATGTACCTGATATTACACAGACAGTACATCTGACGTGCTGCTGGCCTGGGAGTCAGGGATCTTAATTGCCACTGAACAGCTGGATTCCTTGGAGAACCTGGGCTCAAATGACTCATTTGACACAAACTCTATCAGGAAGCAACAAGTCCTGTTGGTGTTTTTTTACTGCCACTTCAACTTTACCTTTCTTTACATGTTGAAAAAGTTTTAGCTAAACTTTTGAAACGGACAAGAGTTTCAAATCTATCCCATGAATTAAGTGGATCTAAGTGGTCTGATAGAGTAGAAGAATTTTTGACTCATGGGTTCACATTATATCATACTCTAGAACATCAAGAGAAAGAGCAACCAATTGAAGAAAGCATCAGTTCAGTCCTGGTCTGTGTTAGACACAGAAGCATCTGTGAAATAGGAGCCCATGAGAAACCAGCTTCCTCTATTCTACTGCTTGTGAAACTGCTTTGATTATGCCACTGTAAGTGCAGTGATTTCCTGATTGTGCTGGGTCTAGTTTATATTGAGTGATACCTTTAAAAAAAAATATAGCAGTTTTAACAGTGTGTTTAGTGATAGCTCTGAATTAGGATGCTAAAGATTCATGGTAAAAATCTTCTGAAAAAGAGTTCAGGGGTTTTTTTTCCTCACCTTAATACTATCACTTTACACTTTCATATAATGTTTGCACACTCTGTCACAAATTGACATGTACCCCTGGATAAGTAAATTATTGTGGGGCTGTTAAATTATCTAGGTGAGGAAAAAATCCTATTTATTTACAGAAGAAAAAAGGTACTACTAGTTTAACTCCAATAGCTTTAGTAAACTATAGGAATTAAGTATTTACAATTGTACTGACAATTAACTAAGTGTGTACTACCTTGTGGAGCATGAACATGCTTTCTTATTGTGAAACCTCAATTTCTGTTACTGTAAATGGCCAGTTGGTTAAATTTGTTATGAATTTGTTTTGCTATAAGTGGTTAGGTCTTTCAATGACAGGGAGCAAGCAGATTCTCTAATTTGCTCTGCCTAGAGGGTAATCTACTGATGAGTTTAAGAGTCACAATGCATTAAAAAGCCTCGGGATTGACTGCCCAGAAATAAATAACCTTGCTAGCACTGGTCTGTTGAGCTGGATGGGTGACATTATTTATTGCTGCTCCTATGGTGACATGACTGTTCAGGAATGTTAAGTAGCTATGTACTTGCAAATATCCCAACTTTGTGCAAAGTGAATCAGCCACAGGACAGCATTTGTTAAAACAAGAGAGACAAACCTTTATCAGTCACTCTTGGAGAAAATACTCAAGTCTGTGCTGCAGCCAGCTGTATGATTCAGTGTACATAATGCTGCCTGCAAGAGGCTTAAAGCCTTTCGATCTTGAAATAAAGAAATAAAGATAGAAGGACATAAATACTGTGTATTTGGACATTAGTGGAAAATTTACTTGAGGGACTCATAAGTTCCCCTTAAACCATCTTACTTGTCAGGTAAATTTCCCTGAAATACAATAAGTTCAAGTTAAAATCAAGTTAAAATTACATTCTTGTGTGTAAGTAATGTGGCAGGGATAGGAAGTTGTATTGCTTTAGAACGCAGTCATCTCTTTTGACATCCTGTTTTTTTTTCTTTTCTGTAGAATCTGTAGGAACTACACTTAAGAAAAATCCCTCAGAATAATTTTGTGCTTTTAAGGCACAATTTGCTGGTGTTTTCTATATCTATTTTGTAGGCTGTGACTTGTAACATTGTCACTGAGTTTATTCATATCTTTGGGCTAATCCAGAGCTGTTAATTCTGGTAGTCATTAGTGTTTCAAAGCCATTTGACCTGGGGGAGTGAAAGGAGATGACAACTCACATTTGTCCTCCAGGGTTTCAAAGCCAGACGATAGATATGAATATATGTAAGACATCTATTTTTATTCTCATGTGTCTATTACAGTCATGTATGTAGAGGAGACATCCACCAACTTCATAGCTAAATACATAGCCCAAAGCTGATCTGTCACCTTGCTTAATCAGACCTGTGTGAAATGGCAGGGCTTTATTCTGCAGAAAACCAACAAAGCACACAGTTCTCTTGGTGGTGGCTATTGTCAGAACAACTGATGTGTCTCAGAGTGCTTTCTGTTTGTTTATGTTATCAGCAAGGATTACATTCTGTCCTTGTCTTGTGGTGTTTTCTTCTCTTCGCACAGTGGTAAATGCACACACACCTGGATCTGAGCCTATGACTCATTTGATTTGCCTTCAAAAATGCTTAGAAGGGAGGCAAAAATAGGACCATATTCTTGAGAAAAACCAGCTTTTATATAGTGAACTTATCACCCAGCTCAAACTGCAAAATGTGACCAGTGAAGAATGGAGCTAGATGAAATGTGTTCTTCCTTACACACTACAGCTGATCTTCATTCCTTTCGCTGACACTTCCTGCCTCATAGTAGGGTCCTGCCATCCAGCTTTCCCGAGAGAAAAAGGAATTGTTATCTAGGTTCTGGCAGGGCAAGGAAAAGGGCTTCCACTTCCACTCCTTACTTTGCACATCTGTAAATCCTGAGTGGTGGGTAACTGCAAACCTTGTGGTAACAGAAGCTGGTATTAGTGGTAACTTTTAATAGCAGAATCTTGGCATTTTTCCGCAACTACATGTCCTGGTTTCACAAAGCCAAATGTTTTATATAAATGTTTTATATAAATGAAGCAAAAATTTCTGCCTTGAACCTCAGAAATTCCTGATGGCTCATAGTGAAGAGGTTTAGCTGAAGTAGTTTAACATCAGTGTGTTAATCTACAGCAAAGGAGTCCAACAGCAGCTTTAGGTATCACTTTCCAATATATATATAGAGAAACTTTGTCCTTTCTGTCTCTGCCCTTGGCATGGGGGTTGGAATCACATAATCTGCAAGGTCACTTCCAAGCCAAACCCTTCCATGAAAATGCTTTTGATCCCAAAATAGAGCATAGGACTTTGTTATTTGTGTTTTTCGTTTTGCAAAATGTTCTCCAGTGTAATAAAAATCTGCAAATAAAAATCAGAAATTCAAATGGTGATTTTTAGAGGGAAAAAGACACGTACTCATGCAAATTGTCTACCTTTCCTCCTAGATATCTTGTGGCAACAATAATATTGTTTCTCAAGCTGAGTTACTGAGCAGCAAAACTTGAGGGGAAATGTATGTAATTTATAAAACTAGAAACTGTTCTCTGGGAAGCCTGAAGTTTCAGTTTCAGTCTGTTGCAAGCTCTGCATTTTGATATCTTGAGGCTGAAATGTCTTTGGAAGGGGTGGAGTTGTGCTTGTGGGTGGGTGACTTGGAGCTCATCTCTCCCAGTCTGCGGACTGACAGACCTGATCATATTTTTCAGAACCATTATTTGCTGGATCCTGCCGCTACAGTGCTTCTGTGACTGATGGAAAGATTGTGATTTCTCTGTAAATCTTGCCTTGCTACCAAAGGATAAAAATCCAGCAATATGAAGCATTGAAAATGACATCTGCTAGAAAGTATCCTCTAGTCAACCAGCAAATCTATCAATATTAAACACTAGAACCCATAAGACATAAGTTTTTTTTACTGCAAAATAAAATTCCTGAGGTTGAAGGAACTGATAAATGCAGGAGATGTTTCTGACCATCTTTTTTTCCCCTTATTTTAGCATTTGTGGGAGGCATTTTTCAATGTAAAATGCCAATTTTTAAACACCCCCTCACCCAAGAAAAAAAAGTCTGTAAAATGTTTGGCATGCAAAACTAAGTGAAAAATCTGGCCCAAATTTCTCCTGAATTTGTCATCAAAATAACTGTGTGGATTATTAAGAACCATTCAACTCATGTATGGCAGGACTAGGAGGAACCATGCAGTCTCCAAATCCATCTGGGTTTCTCAGTCAATGGTCCATAATATAACAGAAGGCACCTACAAAACTAATGGAAAAACAAAGCAGAGGGAGAGAGAATATTGTATTCCCATAAAATCTCAGAAAATGAAACAAAAAATTTACACTTTAAGGAACTGGTACAGAGGTATTTGTGGATACAAGGAATCTGTGGATGACTCCTTACTCTCCCAGAAACTTTTTGTTAACAGCTAATTGTTACTATCCATTATTGTGCACTGTGGTAAAGGGTCAAGTGCCACCCCTGTGGGTGACTTCTTTCCACTTGCACCATGGATCTCAGGCCCACCGACACTCTGGAAGAATTGGTAGTAACTGACCAGCTACCCCAAATAAACCTGTGCTCCTAATGCTGCTCACAATGTCATTTGTGTCACCACTGTTGCTTTCTGCAGCAAAGGCCACGCTGTGACTGATGGTTTGTTGGCCCAAGCTCTGATGCCACACTGTTTGAAAATTAGAAAACAGAATTTATTACTGGAAATTCTTTAATCGTGAGGGAGAGCTGGTGATTCATGTGCTCAGCTGTGGTAGCCAGGCTGGCCAGTGCAACCCACAGTCTGCACAGATGCTGCTGCCAGCAACAGATCGTGCTTCCATCATCCCACTGCTTTCCTCTGCTTTGAAGTGAAAAAAACCTCCACATGGCTTGGGGCCAGTTTCTGCTCTGGCTCCTCCAGTTCCTCATGCATTTGCCTCTGCTTCTACTTTTGCAAGAATTTTCTATTTTGATCTGTAATTTTACAAATGCTCTCCGCACCTTATTTGTTTGATGTGATGTTGCCAGGCTCAGATGTAGAGCTGTTAGGATTTATCTCGGTGCTTGACCTGCTGTAACAACAGTGGGATCTCAAAGCACAAGTTGTATCTCCTCGATTTTTCTCAGTTTCAAATGCATTCCTGTTTTTACAGATTATCCCTCATCACACCTCTAATATATGTCCCATTTTGGTTGATGGGTCATTCTTTAACAATTTAGTAAGACTTTGCCCATCCTTTCAAGATGGATTCAAGAAAGATAGATCCTGTGAGCTCCAGGCCCTGTGTCTCTGATCTCACCACCACGAGTAACGTGTGTCCATCTTGTGCACAGAACCAGCAGCTTCACCGAGGATTTGGGACAGTCTGTCTCATTTGGCATAGTCCTGGCTGATCTTGTGAATATGGAAAAGCAGTTGTTCGTGTATTATCCAGCCCCTGTGAGTGATAAAGTTTAGATGTATTGAAGTAGGCTGCAAAAGGTCATAAAGGAGAAGTCCCCAAAATTAAAAAATATATTTGAGTTTTCATCTGTACACATCCAGAACAAGTCACACTCCATCCTTCCATATTGTAAATGAATAGAACCTATGCTATAATGCATTTTGTGGGGTTTTTTAGGCTTGAAAACATTTATTTAAGAATGTGAATTCTTAAGTAAATTGTAACTTTTTTTATGCAGGGTGTCTGAGTCATTATCTTGCCTTTTATTCATACTCAATCTTTGTATAAGAGAATAACATGGGAACTTATGAGCAAGTTTGCAGGGAAACTTTTCAGATTGTTTTGAATAGTTTTCCTGAGCCTGTTTTATGTGAGTATGCTCATGTAATTTTCCACATCCACCATTACCCATATTTGTTTTCTATGCTTTAACAAAATTAGCAGGCGGTGATCTATGTGTGTTCTTATTTTTGTCTAAAAGAGAAGTTTAGTGTGAATGTCTGAAATGGAGCAGATCCTCTCAACTTCAGTGATACACTGTCCTACCTACCTACTTAAGAGAGACACGTTTTAAGATCTGATTCTTTTCTGGGTAAGAACATTGTAGGCTTAATGCAGCTCTCCCACGTACATCAACTAAATGGAGGTGGCATGTGAATTCATCAAAAATAAATCTTGTTCTATATTTTATTTTTAATCCTTTATTTTATCTTCAGTTCATATCCATTGTAAAGTTCTCATCTTTTTTGTCAGTTCCAGTGAGAGGGTTATTAGACCTGTTCTCTTGTTAAGCAGCATACATATATTTTTTTAATTTTATGGGGCTGTAAAGAATACAAATATCATTCTTTTATGGCTTCTTTAACAAAGGAAAAATACTTGATTCAGAATAAAACAGTCATGTAATGAAAAAAAAATCCATATCCCTCAGCATTTTGAATGCTAGTTCCATGGTATTAATTCAAAAATTTTTGCTTTATTAAAACATTCACCCCATGTTGATTTATGCTCTGCACCCTTCCCCTCCCTCCCACGCCTTGTTAAGCAGCATACATCACAAGGCAGCTGGAGTTGAATCTAGGTATTATTCCAATTATTCCAGATGTGCTTCTCTGTGAGCTATCAGGGGTGTCCTTCATGGCCTTTCTCGGACACTCTTGTCATCCTCTCCTTATTGCAATAAGGAATTACATTACAAGTAATTTGATATTACAAGTCTTGTACTATATTTTGCATTATTGTCCATTTCAAAGTTGATGAATTTTATCTACATGTCATAAGTCATTAATGTGTTTTTTCAGTTGTTCTGTCTCTCTCCCTGTTTCCCTGAGGTACACAATTTTCTTAATCTACTCTCTAAAGGAAGGGTTTTTGGGGTATAATTTGAAGCATTTCTTCCTTATTCTGCTCAATATTTTGGACATGAAAAACGGAATAAAAAAAGCCTGTGGTGTCAGTGTTCCTTTCTCTGCAGCGTTGTCCCTGTTATTTTTGTACTGAACTTTATATCTATTTGTGAAAGCTGAGTTTATATTTGGTGCTACTTCAGCTGCTCAGTGTTGTTGTGACTGTGGATTTTGCTGTGATGAAGTGAAGCTCCCACAATGAAATCTGCACTATTTGGCTTGTAATGATTTTATTACCAGTTTTTTCCAGAAAGAAAAATATTGTCTCTTTATGATTAGAATTACTATTTTTAGATTCAGTTGTTTGCAGCAGCGTTTTAGAGGATATTCTTGTGCACTTGGGAGAAAAATGGGTAAAAATCACTTCAAGAGAGAAAAGTTGAGGTCCAGATAATTCCCTGCTGAACCTGGTCAGAAAAGCGAGTGCTTTCTGCATCTATTCACTTATCCAGGTGGGAAGATTTGCAATAAAAAAAAACAATTTTACTTCAAAGTTAATTACCTGGCAGAGACATATAGCTGTGTAAATATTTATTAAATTATGTACTTTAAGTCTATTTTATCAATCTGATTTTAAATCATGAGACTTGTATCAAATAGGAATTGATGCTCAGATGATTCTTTTTACAGAAGTTATGCTTAGAATAGATTTGAGTGGGTTACCATTTTTTTTACAGAGTATGATTTCTTCCTCTCTCCCTCCTCCTTTCCACCCCGTTCCACGAAAGTAAGCCCATGGGACAACCTACATTCAAGTTTCTTCTTTTTGTTTTATTTTATAAAAAGATAAATCTGATAAAATACCTACGGGAATGCCAAATAACTGTGCTGTGACATTATTTTACAAGACAACTTGTCAAACTTACAACTCAGGTAAGCTGCCATAGGTAAACTGTCATGTCTTCAACCAAGGAATGTGTTCTCTGTCACCTCCACTGGGTGAAGACTCTACACCTCACTGGTGTCCTGAGGCAGAGTTCTCTTCAGCACAAAATGATTTTTAGCTTTCATAGGTAATTTTTGTTTGTTTGTTTGTTTAGCTGCAATGTTTGCCTTGGTCCCTTTACAAGAATGAAGTGAGTGATAAGTCCTGGCTGCCAGAAGCATCTCAGTCCTTCATTGCCTCCATCCATACTTTAAAAATTTCTTCAGAAGATTATTTGAAAAGGGTTCATTCCTATCCAAGGCTTTAATTTTTGTGGAGTTTTTGCCTTTTGATCTTGGCATAAATGTTTAATTCCTTTCCTCTGCTTTCTATACTATGGGTTTTTGTGACTGTTCTGTCAGCCATCTGAAAGTTAAGCTTTCATTGCCTTAGACTGAGAGTCCCACACACCTGGCCACTCTTGGAAATGTTCTTGCCTTCCTGTCACTCCTCATCTAAGTAACAAGGAAGAACAGTCATTATTTTCTTACTAGGGTGCTCCAAGGGTGATCATTTACTGCTAATAAATTTCTTGGAGGGTAAAAATCCTCCACCTTCTATTGATCATTCTATTTGAAAGGTCTAAGGTATAAAAGAATAGTGTGCCATGAATGAATATATAACGTTATCTCTGGGATTTTTTCAGAACAAAGTAAATATCCCCTTGAGTAAAATGATTCCTTTGAGTGCTAGTGCACTGCTGAGTGGTACTAAAACAGCTTTCTGGGTTTAGATAACTGTCACAAGTGCTGCCGTTTATGAGGGTGAATAAATAGGGAAATGTGTTGTGAGTAAACACTGGCAGATGCCTTTTCCACCAGGTCTGGTATGGTGAGAAGATGTGCAAAAAGAACAGGAGATGTGCAAAAAGATCCTCACTCTGGAGCATGCCTGCTGCTCGCTGTGTGCTCATGCTGTACCCACAGAATTCCTTTGTGCATTGCCTCCCCTTGAGGTGAGAAAGCACACAGGTCTAGGAACCCAATGCTGCTTCTAAAAATCCTGGTGGAAAAAACTTTTTCTTTGCTTCAAAAATGCAGAAATTGTGTTTTTTAGTGATTCAAGTTGCATCAGAACAGTAAAGATTTAGGTTGTTGCTGCTGAGTGAGGGAAATGCCCTCCCAAGTGGTGAATTGTTGCCAGGGGCTGGCTGGGACACAAACACATTGACTATTTTCAATTTTTCCGTTTTTTTTGTAAAGCAAACTCTTTTTTTCTTCACTGTTGAAAATCTGCTTGTCCAAACATGAAAGTATTTTACCATTTTTTGCTATGACTGCATTTACACTGACTTCTGGGAAGTCTGCCCTCCTGCTGCTCATCCTTCAAGACCAGATAAAGGCAATAGCTAGTACAGCTTTTGTTGACTCATGATTTCTTTCAAACTAGATAATAACTTTCACTGTATATATCTGAATATAAAATAAGTGGTGTAAATTAAGTTTTGGTATTTTTAATATTAGCAGTTTGGCTAAGTTATTGAAGCTAATCCTTTTAAGGCACTAGTAAATGTCAGCTGTGTGGCTTAAATCATCCAGCAGTTATTTTCCACCAGAATTTAAAATCTTAGAGATATCTCAAGGCCCACAAGGCAGCACTTTAGCAGCCCATTTTCCTCTCCCTCCTACTTCCTGCCTGATCGCAGCAGCACCGCCCAAGTGCTAGGACTGTTTTTGCAGCAGTTTTATCCAGGGTATCCATTGTTGCAAAAGGAGAGTGTAAATTTTCCAACCTCTTGATAGCACATGACTCTAAATGGCAGCAGAAAATGAGTAGTGACTCCTTGGCAGCTGCTTCAGCCTTGGAAATGTAATCTCTTTCATGTGGGCTCTAAATAAGAACCTGTCTGTCTGTCTGTCTGAATGTAGCTGCAACCCACCTAAACTGCTGGGCTTTCATGCAGCTCCACAGTCTCTGTGGCTAAAACCTTTAAGGACCAGAATCTGAAATATTCAAAAGCTGCCATGTACCAAGTACTTTCTGTGGGATATCCCATTAAATCCTATTAATCCTACCAAGCCCCTAGAAGCCATCTCTTAACGATGCTGTTTTTCTCTCTCTAAATAGCTTTCAAGGGCTGTCAGTTCTATAACAAGCTGTTGATTTCACTGCATCACAGGACTGTCTTTTTTTCTACATTAACCACATGACTTTTGAAGGCCCAAACCTGGAATGACAGAGAAAAGGCAGAAATTATCAGTCTTCACTTTATTCAGCGTGAAAACATTGTAACATTTAAACTTCCTAAGTTTAATTTGAATTTGATTTATTATACAAAATTATGAAACAAATTTAGGATAAAACTGAGGGCTTGGGGTAACCTAATCCCAGGTCTATGTTTCTTCTTTGATTTAGGCTGGATAACAGTACATGGTTGTTCCCAATCAGAAAATAAATAGCAGGACTTTAACTTCACTTTGTCAAGAAGATAAAAAATGCATGGCAATAGCTGTTGGTTGCAATGTCTGGCTATAGGGAAACTATTGGTGGCAATAGGTTGGTTTTAACTAGGGCAAGAACCAGTGATAGCTAGAACAGTCTAAAAATCCCTTGAATGTTATTTCAGAAATAAAACAAACAAACAAACAGCTTCAAAAATTCCTTCTGAGGGAATTTAAAATTTTGTATGCATCTAAATCTCAGTTTTAGGTTCCAGCTTTCTTGGGTGTTATTTTTTTCTGGCTCTATGAATAAGGGGCCTACCCTTAAAGACCAACCTCACATTAGTACCTTAGGCTGTGATTAATTTCCCCTACTGACTTAATCAATTAACTAAATTCCTTTCCCATGTAACATTTCCATACTTTTTAACATACTCTTTGCTGTTCCAGAGCCTTCCACTCTTGTAATATCAGTCTTAACATGATGATTTTCTGTTTCAGGCGTTGCTATAAAAAAAGATTTGAGAAGACTTACTTTTAAAGTACAGCAAAAATGATCCTTTAAGGGAAAATGTTGATCCACTAGAATGCCAGTGATTTGGAAATACTCAGGTAGGACTGCTCTTCTACTCCCAATATTAGCAATATTGTCTTGCCCTGCTTCTCTGGACTGGTTTCAATTTCTGCCATTTGTTTTGGACAAGTGGTACTTCTCTGTGCTTCACTGAATTGTTACATGGGTTAATTTGTAATTTTGTTAACATTTGCATGATGCTGCAAGTGTGAGACTTTCTGTTAATTTTAGGAATTATGTTTTTATGATGACTTTCCTACTCTTAATTAGGGGATTTAGTGCACGAACAAATAATTCGAGCACAGATAAAGGTTTCAGTGATGGCAAGAGATTAAGCACCTTTCATTTAGCATGCAAACAGGCTTTCGGAGGAATGTTTCCAGTGCTGACATTTGAGCTAACTAAATTACAGTTACTGCTCCATAGCACAGAGAGAAAACTTAATTTAGAAACTGAGTTCCTGTGACTCCAGGTGAGACAGTTTGTAATTCACTGGTCCTTGAACAAGGAAAATGATCCCACTGCGGTAAAGAATTTAGCTGGTTATATGTAGCTGAATGCTTGTAATTGTTTGTCTTACAGCCCCCGAGGTTGGACTAGGGCTGAGTTAGTGTTGCTGCTGTATTTAGTGATTTTGTTCAGCATTTGGGACAGCAGGACGATGTCTCTGGTGCTCTGCAGTGCACAGAACAGCTCAGGTAACAGCAGCAGTGCAGTCCCCTGCCAGCAGGCTCTGAGGCTGTGGCAAGGCAGGCATTGTAGTACAGCAAGGAGTTTTAAAGCCATAATTTCAGGGCAGCTAGTAGATGACTGAGCTTACATCGTTTATTTACTTATAAGCACAAGTAAATAAGGATCTATGCGCCCTTCCTGGCACTTAAACTGAAATTATGAATAAGCTCACCTAACACCTACTTGAATAACAGTGGCCGGGCAAGGAGAAAATAAACATTAACTTATTGCTACCTTCTTCTCATTACCTTAATTATGATTCTGCACCTTAAAATGCAGGAGGTGTATGTGAGGCTTCTACTGGAACAAAGAAAATGCCTCAGGAAAATTACAGACCAGTGTGCTTGTGCCTAAATAGGCTACTCGAGACTTGGAGCAGCTGATGTTGCTTCAGTTTCCAGATAAGTTGGATTTAGTTTAATCCTTGTATGAAGTTATGTATTGGCATTTTCTCAAGACCACAATTACAGTGACGCTTACAGAAGGCACAGCAGCTAATCTCCTGGCCTCCTGCAGACAGAAAGCAATCTGCTTTCTATCCTGCTCCTTGATCATTCAGCAGTAGCTGGGAGTCTGACGCTCAGAGCCAAGGGCCCCTGCTCAAGGAAAAGTGCATCGTCCCCTCCCTGTTCCCTGTGTTGCTGCATTTGCCTTTCTGTGAAGCCTTCTAACGCCTCCTTCTACAGACCTCGAACAAAGAGATGTCATAAGCTGGAATTCTGCAGAATATTAAAGAGATTCCCATCATTGCCCTTGAGGGTGTTAGTGTTAAAAGTTGAAGCATCAGATACAGGGAAGTGAGAAGAAATGTGCTAGCCATTGAGCTGTTCTCACTTTCCCAAAGCCTCTCTTTAAGTTTGGAAAGGAAGGGGCTGATCCCCGTCTCACACAAGTGAATATAAACCATCAGTTGTTAGGTCTGGCTCTCTGGATAAGAGAAATCCATTTTGCCACTCAAGTGGCTCTAATAATCAGCTCCATGGTACACGCTGGATCTGGCTGCCATAGGCTATGTGAGATGCTCTCTTCCAATCTGCAGGGTGTTGACATTTCCATTCTAAAGTGAGAAGGAATTAAGACCTACATTTTTCAGGAGAGTTAGTGAGAAACTGCGCTTTAAGAAGCTGTGTAGGGAACTTACAATCTCTAAACAAGCAGATAGATTTGAACCTAGTTTCCTTTTACCCCTATTAATTATTTTAATTGTGGAGTTTTATTTTTTTTTGTTTGCTTTGGTTTAGGTTTTTTTTCCCCTTTCTATATGTTAATCTGTCTGCTGCTAGAGACCTCCTTGCCCTAACTTCATTAAAACTGGCATATGTCTTGTGAAATGCATTTTTCTTATAAATTTGTTGTCAAGATCCCTCTTTCTTTATTAAGCACCCAAACTGTTCCACTCCTTTTTGCTTTACAAGTACATGCATAACAAAAGTAGCTTCTGGCCAATTGATGTCAAGATAAATATTGTCTTTTACTTAAAAAACTCAGTCATGAAGTTTCTTTCTTCTTTTGTCAAGATGATAGTCTTCTTTTAATTTAATAGTGTTGCTACATGTCATCCTTTTTATCAGTTAATTTTGAATGAGAGAAAGAGGGTTAGACAGTGATTAAGCTAAAAGTAGAACTGCAGTGCCAAAAAATGCATGTTTTTCTCTCTTTCGTCTCCTGTTCCTCCCTAAGTTCAACTCATTTAGGACAGGAAAATGTCTGGTCCAGCTGTCATGGAAGTGTTATTTATAAGTACAATTTTGAAAATGAATATATTATGCTTTTTATAGCTGCTGTCAACAACTACCAGGACAGAACAACTTGTGCAGCTGATGTGGGAAGGTAATGTAAAAGTTAAATTTAACAAAGTACTTTGCTTTCTTGGTCTGCTGTCAGGGCTAACAACTGAATTTGGCCTTGATTTTATCTTTCCACATTCACAGAGAAACAACTGTCTGGTTGGAACAAAGATGGAGAAAATAGATGGGGAGAAGTAAAGAAAAGAGCAGCAGCACTGTGAGTTCTGTTCATGATATCGTCAAGGAGAAGCACCAAGCTTTGCTGTGGGGTTTTTCAGCTGACGTTTCATTTCATAGCAGTTGAGAGGGCAGTTTGGTAGAAAATGGTTTTCTTGACTCTTGAGATTCTTGAGACTTTTATTTGCTCTGAAAAAGAAATATGAGACATTTCACCTTAAATGAGCAAAACCAACAAAAGAGTAGAGATGCAAATATAGCTGAGTGACTGGGCACTCAGAAGATGTGCAAAGGCAATTTGCCATCTGTAACCATCCTCAATATTTTAGCCAAATGCATTAGATGTTCTCTGTGGGAGAAAACAAAGATAGTGTAGTAAATTTTTAAGTTGAGGTAACTGTTTAATTAGAACAAATGTATTGTCTGTACCTACAAAGTTTTTGTTTAATCTGGCAGAAAAAATAACAACCTGTACATGATGTTAATGGAGTTATATACTTTTCTAGAGTAAATATGAATGGGATGGAATATGATCTTATTTTCAAAGAGGAGTTTCCAGCTGAGAAAGTGAGGAATGCTGGCTTTTGGGGAGGGTTGACACCCTGAGGCTGGGAGCTGTGACATGGATTCTTTCCTTGGTACAACAGTGCTTGTGCATTGTCAGCATGGCTTTCAAATGAGTGTGACAATAGCCCTCAGCTTGAGGCACCACCTCTTACCATAATAAATACATTTCAATTGCTAATAATGGGCTCAAGAGGGAGAGAGGGGAGATTTTATTAAATATATCCCATAACAGAAAGCTTTTCATCTGTTAGCAGGCGAGCAAATTACTGTCATCAATGACGTGTGAGGAGATTGACAATGTAACACTCTGGAGAGGGACAGGCAGGAACATAGCTAAAATTAACATTACAGAGCAAAGTTGCTGTGTAGTCATGTCATGCCTCTTCTTTGACTCACAGATTTTCAAAAAGAGAATCATTACTTTTATCATGGATTTTTCTGACCTACAGTTCATACTAGAAAGGCACCTCATTAGATTGTTAGCAGTATGTGCTCAAAGCATGGGGAAATATTGTCAAAAGCACTTCACCTGCCTGCCCGCCCCATTGAAGTGCATCAGCAAATTAACTTCCTTTCTAAAAGTAATTATATGTTTATTTTAGCATTCTTAAATAATAACTATGACCAAATAAAACTTTTCTATGAATTTCTCTCCCCTTTATACAGTGACAATTTTTGGTAAAATTATTTTCCATCAGTAGATGCTTGATAGATCCTAAAGTAAGGTTTAATTTAAATTTGCTCCTGAATCCGGAAATAAAAGGGTAGCCAATACTTAATTTTGATTTTTTCCATGCTAATTTAGAATAGTATTTGCATTGAAAACTCTTTTGCTTTGCTGAAAGCTGGAAACATCCAAAGTTTAGTGAATATTTCCTTTAACTTCAGTTGTTCCACTTTATTCAACCACCTGAACATACACAGGCTTCAAAAGCCCTGATCCTGAAGTGGCCATACATCAGTTCTATGCCCAAGTGAGCAAACAAGTGAATTGAAACTTGTATCTTGATAACTTTCAAAAAAAACTCTAAATAGGTGCATGTTCTGAGACATGGAAAAGAGATTTTACATACCATTAGGCTCCAAAACTGATTTTTTTTCACAGAAGAGAGATACAGTAAAAAGAACCTCACTTTTTTTACAACAAAGTGATTTTTTTGACAAAATGCCCAATTGGGATAAAATGTAAATGTCAACATTTCAGAAGAAAATGTCTTAAAGTAGTCAAGATGAAACTGTCAACCTGTGTTTTGACACTCTGCCATGAAAACAGATATGATCCTATGAAACGTTTCTGTTGCATGCTTTCAGCCAACTCAAGAAAGCACCAAAATACATCTGGTTTCATTTCACAAATTTAGAAATATCCTTTTTTCCTCTTACTTGCATAAGCTGTAATCAGAAGCTGCTTGTCAAACCAGTCACTGTATGATTAGATTAGCTCTTACCACGTATGTCTGAGTTTTTCCAATGATTTTGATTTACTTTGGACACCTAGTAGTTACTGTAACATTTATCACTCAACGTTAGGTTTTGCTTACATTTTAATCCCTGGCTCTCGCTGTTGGATTGTCCTATCAGCACAGTTGTTGGTATATTTGTTAGGCTTTGGTCCCTATGCAAAGCTATTCTTTTTTCATCTAAATACGTGGCTAGCCTTGTGAATTAAAAATTCTGCAGCTTAATGATCAAGACTGTCTTCAACCCTGGGTTTAGCCTGGGGTAAAGCCATTAACTATTGAACTGCCTGTGCCTGGTGATCACTCTGCATTTGGCCTTGCTTCTGTTCCTATGGCTTTGTGGTCCCCTGGTCACGAGCACAAACTCAGTGCTGTGTAAAGAACTAAGAGATAAACCATATCCCAAGGAGATGGGGCATGAAAATGAGAGCTACCAGATGACTACTGGCAGGGGCAAGTGCAGAGAGAAGGTGATCTGGAAGCAATTTAGACAGTGGGTTCACTGTCTGAGGTCCCAGCCATTCTCAGTTCTCTTTTAGTTTCACATTAAACATTTTACAATGGCCTGTAATGATCTAAGAAAGACACATTCACAGGCACTGTCTATGCTGGCAGAAAAGTATATGGATTTAGTCTCAGTTCATTATTACAATGTAAATAATAAATAAGGCAGCAGTTAATCCATGCCTGTTTTCTGTGGGCAGAGAGGTGAAGCAGTTCATCACTCACAATCATCTGCACTGTGCATTTCACATTAAGGCAGAGTGCAGCTCCCCATTTTCAGCACTTTATATGTGTAGAGGCATCTGCAGTAAATCTGATAAGTGAAGTAATGATTTAGTTGTATGTTCTCATACTGGCTTGTCACAGAGAGTGCCCTTAGCCCTGCCCTGCAGTGTCCCACATGCCCATGTTCAGTTTTTCACAACGCTGCAGTTGCTGCATTCTGCAGGCAGAGGTGCCTTGGCTGCAGGTTCCAGGTGCCCAAGCCTAGCTGGTACCCGGGGGGAGCTTGTATTCAGGCATTTCTCCTATTTCCTGTTTTGCCCCGCAGTTTTGAGTTGCTTGACTTTTTTTCATATGCAGTCTACCAAGCTCATAAATTTGTTTTTGGGTTTCAGAGGGTCTCCATTGGCACCCTGGGGCTTTCTGGAGATGGATTGCAAACAAAAGGAAATGTTCTGCTGGTTTATGAAGTGTAGGCACCACATATTTCTAGGTTTTGAAGAGCTTTTTTGGCTAAATCCTCAAAATATTTGCATTACCCTATTTAGGTACTTTGGAATTGAAAATTGTGATGATTCGTGGTTTTGTTAAGCTTTTGTTCTGCCAGTTCTGCTTTTTGTGTTTACTATTCTTACAGTAGCAGCTACAGAATCCTCCCACAAGCAGACTCTCACTGTGTAAATATGACACTCCCTGCCCAAAGGAATTTACAATCAAAAGGCTTGAACAAACTGAAGTGAAAGAAAAGTATCCCCTGAACTGGGGAACAGAGCTTTTGTAGATCAGGGAGGGCTGTAGCCATTAATTCAGTCTGGGACATTTGGAGTTCCATACACGTGGAAGTTACTGCAGCACCAGGTAGGATGTGAATTCACAGTGCACTGGCTGCTCTGCCCTGACCTCCCAGGCGGGCTCTAACTCTGAAGGTTTTTATTCCCCTGGAGCAGTGAGAGAGGAGTGTGCTGTAAATGACTCTCTGAAAGCTGCTTCTGGCACGGTTACTGCATCCTGGAGGCTGCTGCAGGGTGACCTAATTCCGTGCCTGTCCCGTGGTCGTGCTGATCACCTGGGCACGCTGCTTTAACCTCCTTTGCTCTGCAGCTCTGGGCCGCAACAGGAACGGGAGGTTGTTGTTCCTGCAGTCTGCCCTTACCCTGCTTGCAGAAACAGCAGAGGGGGTTTCAAAACACCAGCTCACCTCAGAGCACTGGGCTGTACTTCAGCTGAGGCTGGGGCTGTATCTGGAGGCCAGAACTCTATCCATCATCCTGACTGGCAACCAGAACACAAACTTGGCACTGGAGTATTTTTCTCTGGTGATTGCCTTTTGCAAGCCTGATCTCCAGCAATCACTTCCAAGTAGTACACAGCTATCAGAGCACTGGTGTTTTAAATTGGACAAAAGAATTCTTTAGCAAATAGAAGATACATAATCTGCAATCAAATATACTTTCTAATTGTGATTTTTTTTAATGTTGTCTTTTTCCATTTATCTGAGAGCTCATTTCAGGAGCTTTGTCTATTTAGAGTATTTAGAGTACAGTGATATAATTTATTTCCTTTCTGAAGAATATGTGAGCATTTGGTAGGAGAACTAAGAGATGAAAATTGTGTTTATTTGTGAATATGCACATTAAGAAGTAAAAAAAAAAAAATTACTTTGGGCAGATTCTGGGATGAGATACAAGACTCATGTAGTTGAGATCTGCCACTCAGCTGTGCAGAAGGACAAAACCTGCTGAGTTCCCTATGCCTTCCTGTCCAGTGCCAAATGTCTGCAGGTCCTGCTTGCTGAAGGGAGGAGAGGGAGTATTTGAGGATGCTGCCATTGCCAGCAAATGCTGAGCTGCTGGTTGTGTTGTGTCTGAAGGACAGGTGGCTGCAAACCACTGCCCTCCTTTCCTGTCCTCATTGCTGCTCTCTGGCTGCCCGGGTGACCCGAGGGATTGACTGTCAGACCTGTGACAATTGTGCATGGATCGAAGGCTTTTTATTCTGGCCTTGATTCCTTTTCCTCTGTCCAGCTCTGTGGTAATTTGTGTGGACCAGATGTTGCTTGGTTATCTGTGCTATCTGCAGTTAGATGCTCTTTATCTGTCATTATGTATTGATTACATAAAGAACGTCTCAGCTTTCTGCACAACAAGCTGTGTCAAAATTGTTGCAAGTGGCAGTGATTGTACACTGTGTTGCCTGAGGAGGTGCTTGGAGTTCTTCCAGCTTTTATTTCCTGTATGTCCTCTTTGCATTTAGCATCCTTTATGTGTTGTCTGGTGCACTACTTCCTCAGCCAGTGGCCAAACTTTCAGCTGGATGAATCAGCAGAAACTTCAAACACAAGTGTTTTGGCAGAATTCCTGTTGTAAATTCAAGTTCCAGGAGTGAATTGCTATTTTAAGATAAACATAACACTCTTAAATTTTACTTTTGGACTGACCTTTATGAAACCAAAACCTCGGCAGGGAGAACTGCCAGTTATGATTTCAGAAGCATTATGATGTGAGCAGCTAATGCAGTTGGGGGAAAGTTCTTTCTGAGCAGAAGAATGCCGTCTGCAGTTTTCTCTCAGATTTTTTTAGGAGAGTACACTCTGCCTGCCTGAGCTGCTTTCCTGCTCTTCATTGCAAAGCACAGCACGCTGCATGCACTGCTCATGCTTTATGTACCTAGCAGTGGACATGGAATCTGAGCCTGAGGTTTCATTAAAATAGCGATGCAGATAATCTCCATTCTAGGAACGGACAGCTGCTGTACCTTGTAGGATGAAACCTAGACCAACCCAACTTGGTGCAGCTTCAGAGCACTGCAGAAGTCTCTGCAGTGCCAAAAATGGCAGAGTCACACTGAGTTCTGTGCTGCTTCTGGGCTGCTGTGTTCAGGCACCTCTGCCGTGCACTAGTGAGTGCCCAGCTTGATTCATATTTGCCTGGGTGTGCCTGTGCCCAGCAATGTTTACTCTCTAGAGGAGTTACTTGGAATTCCTGGAAGGCAACTACAAGCTGCTTAAATACTTATTACTTAATAAATAATAATAATTGAACTAAATACTTAATTACTGCTATTAATAAGAGTAGCAATAAAATATTGTACTGTAGCCACAGGTACTTTTAAATTACTTTAGTTTTCAAGAGTGGCTACATTACTTTTCCATTGCTCTCACTGTCTCTACACAAAATCTGCTGGAAATGAATCCTCCAGTGCACTTGTTCAGTCATTTCCTTATATATATATATTTAGAGATTTAGATATATATATATGATTTCTTTCAAGCAAAGCAGACACTGAGATTTCAGATTTACGAGCTACAGTCCCATTCTCTATTGGAATTCTTAATATTAGTCATTAGGCATGCTAATAGAATAAGTCATTCATCAAATAAGTTAATAGCTTCGGTTTGTACGTCCCCACACTTTAATACTTTCCTAACAAGACATGGAGGTAATAGCTAAATTACAGTGCATAAAGTAAAAGCTTCCCGTGATTTCAAAAGGGAAAAAAAACCCAAATCTCTGCTTTTCTGAGATATTAGCTTCCTGATGGGATCAGCTTTGCCACATGTTTATCATTTTTAATGGGAGTATGAAATGAAGACAGGTTCCTTGTAGCACCCTGAGCAGAGGAATGATTTGGCCACAGTTCCAGCACTCGTGTGGACTTCCAAGGATGAAATAAACCCAGCAGGGTTGTTTGGAAGCCGCCACACTGGTTCCTGCAGTTTTGCTGGTGTAGACTCTTCACATTGGCTCTGGTGCCTGCTGGCATGGCTGAGTAGCACGAGCAGCGGCCAGGGCTGTCACCGGGATCCTCTTTGCCAAGTGCATCCCTGCCTTAGAAGGATTTATCTGAAACACACCTTGGATATGGCTCTGTGCTGTCTCATTTTACAAATCAAGGGAAACCTTGTTCCTTTGCATGAGGAGAAGGACATAATTCTGTAAAATTCCGAGAGAGAGGGAGAGACCTGTCCACAGCATTTTTTTACTGAAGGCTGATTAGAACCTCCTTATTATTTTTTTCAGTGCAACTATTGACTCGAGCCTCTGGCATCAGGGCACAGTAGTTGTTTCAGCTGCTACCATCATCTAAGAACCTCCCAGGAGAATTTCAGAAAAACAGGTTTTTACCAGAGGTTTAGTTTCCTTTGTCTTATCTATGTCATGTTGTTTTTATTGAGAGTTTCAATGGAGTTGTAAGTGCTATGTCACATCCACCACCAAAATAATAGCACTTTATTTTTAATTCATCCTACCATTCTGGGTATTTAATTCACGATTTTTGTAGAGTTTCCCTAGGTAGCTACCGAAGACAGAATTGATAGCAGTGTTTTTTTTTTTGTTTGTTTGTTGTTTGGGTTTGTTTGGGTTTTTTTTCCAGAAAAAACACTACTCCCATGCTGGTGCAAAAATGTGCATCTCACATACACATTTGAAATTCTTATAGTAAATATGATCAGGTGAATTGTAAAATATTTATACACAATGCTATGGGATGAATGTGAATAAGGGATGCTGGTCGTTCTTCTGGTACTGAAACAGAGCTCTCTGGCCTAATATATGAGCTGTGCCCTTTAGACTTTCCCATACAGAGTGAATTTTAGTCCATTTCTTCTTCCCAGCACCTTTGTTTTAATGTGGTTTGGAACTTTTCATCCAGGACTTTTAAAAAACATTCACATGTAGTCAGATACCCCCACAACCACACCACCTTAATTGCTAGTGGAAAGACATAAAAAATTTGATGTGACACAACCCTATTGTATATGTAAGTTAAATAGGATTTATGCCATCTTTGAAATGAAATTGTTCTCTTGTTGTTCAATTCAATTTTAAATATTTGACATCAATTGCTATACTGTGCTTATTTGTAACATAGCTTTGCCACGGGGATGTTGAGATTTTATTTGGCAACTGCTATGATGATCTTGGGTCTGTTTCACCAATAATTGTTGTATGCACCATTCTCATACATGTGAACATGTATTGGGTTTTCAGTAATCTTGAAATAGAAAACAAAAGTAAAAGAATGAAGGGGGTGATAATAGTTTGTTTCAAATTAGAGATGAAAAAACCATATAGCTGATTGGATTTTATGGGAAGGAATTTCCAGGGAATGGGAAAAAAACCCACAAAACCAAAAACAACAACAAAACACTCAATACACACATGTACGCAAACCTCAAAAAAACTCTCAAAAAAAGATAATGTGGACAAAACCCATCTCAATTTGTGAGCTGCCTGTCTGGGAAATGCTTTTTAATCCATCTTTTTCCCTGAAGAAGAAAAAAAACTGTTATCATTATGAATTTCTCAAAAGAGAGTGAATTATTTTGGGTAAAACGATTTTTTTCCCTGTAAATCTGTATTTTGAGAAAAAGCCATATCTGCAGGGAAGCATTTTAATGAGGAATTCTTGAGTTGCTTTATTCAGCATCTAAGGAAGACAGGCCCACAATGATCCATAATTTGAACTGTGTCCTTAAAATTGAACTGTACCATCTGTATTCAGGCAGCTCAGAAGAGAAAGGATCAGCACTGCAACAATGATTCTCACTCCTGACACCTGTGGGCCTGAGCTCCCCCTGCGAATTGTTGCAGTCACAGGCTGCACAGACAGTCCACAGAAAGAGACATATGTTGCCATAGAAATGTAAGGTTTTGCTGTTTAGCAAGTGCCACAGAAGCTCCAGAAGCCTACATTCAGTCCCTGCTTCCTGCTCTGTATCTCTATTGAAGCAAATGCAGTAATTTTAAGCTCATTTCCCACTTGCAAAATAATGCCTAATCATTTGCCTCAAAGAAAGAATGAAAAGGTAAATAAATAATAATAATATTAATAATAATAAAATAATAAAAAGCTTCACAAGTGTCTTCAGGTAATGAAAGCAGCTGGAATTTTTTAAGAAAGCAAACTATGTCAGGAGGANAAAAAAACTCTCAAAAAAAGATAATGTGGACAAAACCCATCTCAATTTGTGAGCTGCCTGTCTGGGAAATGCTTTTTAATCCATCTTTTTCCCTGAAGAAGAAAAAAAACTGTTATCATTATGAATTTCTCAAAAGAGAGTGAATTATTTTGGGTAAAACGATTTTTTTCCCTGTAAATCTGTATTTTGAGAAAAAGCCATATCTGCAGGGAAGCATTTTAATGAGGAATTCTTGAGTTGCTTTATTCAGCATCTAAGGAAGACAGGCCCACAATGATCCATAATTTGAACTGTGTCCTTAAAATTGAACTGTACCATCTGTATTCAGGCAGCTCAGAAGAGAAAGGATCAGCACTGCAACAATGATTCTCACTCCTGACACCTGTGGGCCTGAGCTCCCCCTGCGAATTGTTGCAGTCACAGGCTGCACAGACAGTCCACAGAAAGAGACATATGTTGCCATAGAAATGTAAGGTTTTGCTGTTTAGCAAGTGCCACAGAAGCTCCAGAAGCCTACATTCAGTCCCTGCTTCCTGCTCTGTATCTCTATTGAAGCAAATGCAGTAATTTTAAGCTCATTTCCCACTTGCAAAATAATGCCTAATCATTTGCCTCAAAGAAAGAATGAAAAGGTAAATAAATAATAATAATATTAATAATAATAAAATAATAAAAAGCTTCACAAGTGTCTTCAGGTAATGAAAGCAGCTGGAATTTTTTAAGAAAGCAAACTATGTCAGGAGGATGGTCTTAGCAGCAGAGTCTGTCCACAACCTCTGTTCTATTTCCAAGCTGAATCTAATCCTTTTTCTCAAGTATACTCTTTCCTGATCAACACCTTTTGCTCTGAGTATTTTTGAAGAGGCATATTCCAATTTTTCTACAGGCAAAACAAGTGCAAACTACCAAATACTTCTCAGGCTAGGTATGTTCTGAATACGAAGTGGCCAAACAGATTTCTGTATTATCCCACACAGTTTTGTTTCTCCTTCGCTGCCCTTCACCAGCTTGTGTACTGCTGTTACTACTCCTTGTTTGCTTCCCTTATCTGCTGCATTCAAGACAAGTCATCCTGGATTTATATTTTCAAGTAATGTTTGGTGACAAGCTGTGGGAAGTGTGCTCCAGGAGCACAGACACAATTGCATTCATTGCTTTGTCTATTACACTGCATTTTCTTACTCTGTTTGTTTTACGGGAAAAGGTCATCCTTCTGGGTATGACTTCCTGTCCATCAGCTGAACTGGATTTTGCACGCTACAACTTTCCTTTTTGCTGCTGCCTTGTGTTATCTCTATGAAAAAGATGCAGGAAGCGAACAGGGCCCCCCCTGTGCTTCACCGTGGCTCTAAATGTCATTTGGAATTAATGGCTGTCAAATGCAGTCCACTTGTAACTATACATTACTGTTACAACACCCTGTGGCACATGAAAGCATCACAAAAGCAGATGTTCTAGGAGGAGAAAACTTAACTAATTTAAAAGTTAAATCACAATCTGATATGTTTTTTCCTGGGTGACACATAGTGAACACAGTCTGAGAGCACTCCAAGCCTGCAGGAAATAGATAAATGAGGCTGTGAATATGACTGAGAAGGTTTGTCTGAGTTCAGCCCTTTAAGTCCTGTGCCTCAGAGCATCACAGGGGTTTGGGAAACTTTCTGCAGCCTTTTGGCTCTCTCACCCTAGGAATTAATCCTGGACGTGCAGGGATTTAACCTTGTCAATGCAAGGGCTGCTTGGCTGTCAGGGACTCCCCTGCACCTTTGCTGCTCATAGAGGGTAAAGGTATATGTGAAATCATTCTTATTTTCCATCAGGTGTTTCCAAGGCTACATGCTTTATTAAGAGACAAGTTCTTCAGCATCTCTTTTGTACATCGTGAAGTAGAGGAGAGATTTTTATACTATGAAAGATAGTGTCTTTATGTATTTGAGGTGAAAACAGATGAGCCACTGGAATTGAGTGCCTTTGGTTTTGTTATTTACTCTGGCTGCAGTGCATACTATGGAATTAATTTTGATGAAGATCTAGACCTTGTCACCCAAAAATGTTTTTAATTACGGGAACTTTAAAATGCTGTATCTTTGTAAATGAAACACAAGTTTTGACTGACCCCAAATCAAAAGACTGTTTGGGCTATTGATCTGTGTTGAAACGTTGAAAACGTTTTCCTCATTTAAAATAGAAAATGTTTCAGTTCCTCTAAAATGTTGTAAGGAAGTATTATATTAACCCAAATTAAGTGTTTTGGCCTTGTAAGGAGCTGAGGGAGCAGGGTTGATCTGTATTTTTGGTGTATCATGAGTGTGAATCTGTGTCTGCAGTTATTGCTTCAAACAGCAAGGGTGAGGCAGAAATGGCTGTGTGCATGCTCAGATCTTAATTCCTTTGCCTAACATGAGAAAGCTTTGGGGTTTTGCTTCTGTTAATAATGAAATTAAATGCATGTGATTCTCCTCAGCATGAATATGGCTGTCTCTCTTCTAATAACTCCTTGACCTCTTGGCAGACTTCTTGTAAGCTGTTGAATGCTCTTAAAGATATTAAATACCCACAAGCCATACAAATTAGTTGACTAGAAGAGGATGACTTCCGTATTCTAATTGAGTAACATGATAGTCCATTTTCCAGAGGGGCTACAAATTGTCTTTGAAAGGAAGACTGCAACTGAGGTCACAGTTTGTATTAGAGACCAGAAAATCTAAATGGGAGAGAGAACATTTCCTTCCAACTTTTGGAATAGTCTTAGCAGAAGTTTCTATGTTATGAGAGATCAGAAAAATAAATCTCAAGACCTTCACACTGCAGACTACACAGGTTCTACAAGACATCTGTTTGAGTGCTCCATCTCTTCACCAGTTTTGAAGATAGATGCTACATTTACTCTTTTATGGTCGTTTTGCTCTGTAAAACCCTTCAAGAATTTTCAAAGACAGTGTTGTCAGCTCTTTAAACACTTGGGGGTGTAGTTTTCCAGACACAGGTGCTTTGAAACTTTACAAAGAAAAAGACTGAGTAGAATTGTACCCAGTTGTCTTAAAGTACAACACATCATTAATTTCTGAAGAGGGAAGTCTAGTAATAGTAGATATCTGATATTAACAAATCCACATCTAAAAATAAGGGATCTCAATGGAAAATGATTCCTATGGGAATTGTCACGTTTAGCTGAACAATCTTTGAGGCTTTAATTATTTTTGAATTTGTACCAGTTGTTATAACTGGAGATGTTTTGTGCTGCTTTCCTGTGATTAGGCATTGGAATGGGCTGCCCAGGGAGGTGATGGAGTCACTGTCCCTGGAGGTGTTTAAGCAAAGCCTGCTTGGGGCCCTCAGTGCCATGGCCTGGTTGGCAGGGTGGTGCTGGGTCATAGCTTGAACCCAAAGGTCTCAGGGGTCTTTTCCAACCTAACTGATTCTGTGATTCCATGACCTGTACAAGCTGCAGCCCATGGTGATAAATCCAGTATTTGAGGGTTCATAATGCCTGGCAGGAAAAAGAAGTAAACTCCTGGGAGAGTTTAAATCTCAGCCAACATTCTGGAGTTGCACAGATGTGAAGTATAGCACATGGAGCTCTCAAAACTCAGACCAGTTAATTTTGCTCTTGCTGGAACTCTTTGGGTTCTGCTAAAGCCTTAAGGAGGATAAATGACACTCGTTTTGCTTGTCTTTTAGAGAGCTACTATCACTGCTGTGTTAAAATCTGTCTCACCCTCAAAACTTAAGTGAGATATAGATGAATATTGAAAACATTTGAGTGATGATATTATGAAGATTTTTAAATATTCTAATGGGTAGTCACTTGTGCTGACACTGAAAAGTCAAATAGTATGCCATAGGACACAGCACATATTCTGAACTGGCAGAATGAAATATGCCTGCTGCTGCATGTGGTTATAAAGTGAGAATTTCAAATTTAAACTCAGATCAGGATGGAAAGGAAATTATGCTTAATGTAAATTTAAGACTTGAGAAGCAAAATAATTCTGAATGAATACCATATTTGGCATATGTATAACTGGTGTTGTATATGACAGACACTTTTCCATCAAAATATTTTCACTTAAAACATGAAAATATTTCTGTCAATACTGTGTCATGAGGGTTACTTTGATTTTCTACGCCCAGGGAGCACAGAATGCACTTTTATGCAACATGGGTTATAAGATATGCAAAGCATCCATATAAGAATGCATTTTCCTTTGCAAATCAAATTACATTTTGGGGATACTAAGCTGATAATTTTTGAAAGCATCCTCACCGGAGTAAAAATTATATTCTCAAATGCTCTTCACTTGTGTTTATACTGCCTTGAAATTCTGTCCAGAGGCTGTCAAAGGAAGCATAACCAGCCATAGAGGCAGTGATCACCTTGAAAACTGGAAATGGACTTTGCCTCCCTAGCAAAAGTGCCTGAGTGACGGGTAACATAAATCTGAACAGATTTTGCTTCTTGGGAAGAACTTGCAGTTGCAATACCTGCTGTTACCATTAAGTCAGAGAAATGTAAGAATTATGGAAATACAGTAGGTTGCTAAAAAGTAAACATTCAGCAACATTTTCAGAATTAAGTCTAGCTTTGTTTTTAAACTGAAGTAAAAGGACCATTTGCAGAAGGGATCTGGACTTCTCAAAACCAAGATGGGAGTACACTGCTGGTCAGACAAATCATTATATTGATAAGCAGAATTTAAAATAAGGCTCTGAAAGTGTTAGGAATTTGCAGGTCAGATAATGGCACATTGGAGATGTCAGCAAGAGGAAGCTGCAGCTGCGCCTCAGCACTGGACTTAGATGCCACTGGAAGAGCCGGGAGGGTGTTAGGTGTCCCTCTAAGTCCCTCCTGTTCCCCTCTTGCCCACAGAGCTGGCAGCTCTCAGGCTCCTGGCTGCTGCCCAGCAGTGCTGCTCCTCTGAGGCTGCAGAGATGTTTGATGCTGAGCAGCTCCCAGGACAAATCCCAGGCTTTCCTTGGCTGCAGCCCCACGCTGGGCCCCCTGCAGCCCTGGTGTGCTTGGGGGCAGCAGAGCAGGGAGGGCTGTCTGTTCTAGACCCTCTGCCTTGCTCTCCCAACTCTGGGCTGGGCCTGCTGGAAGGAAGCCAAGGAGCAGATGGAGTTTAGAAGCAATCTCTGAAGGACGCTGTTACAAATAGCTCTTCATCTACTAACAGAACTTAAAACTGCAAGATTTTGTGCAAAAAGTTTAGCTTTGGTAGAAAGCAAAGCCAAAGAAAACACAAAAACTGATTTTCCACTTATAATTTGTTTGGTTTGAGGTCTGTCGATAACTGCTGTAAAATCTTTGTGTTTCTAGTTAGTCTGAAGAAGATCCTTTATGCACAGACTCCTAAAACATCCTTTCCTCCCTGGTCCCTTGGGGATCTCCTGCCCGTAACCCAAGTGTGTCAGCTACAGTCAGGAATGGCCCCCTGGGAGAAATGGCCCAGAGCTGTGAGATCTGGTTCAGCCCTCTGACATGTCACCAAATTAACAGCAGTGCCTGCAGTTTGGCTAATGAGCAGCACAAGGCAAAGAATTCCCTGCCTTTCGTTAGAGATGCTGTGGGGTTTTCCAGGGAGAGCACAGAGCACTTTTTCCCAAGTGGTGAATTACCTGATTTCAGTAAATTGCCTCCTTTGCAGGTTATACAAGCGACTTTCTTTTATAGCTCTACAAGGACATACCGCCATACATTGTGCAGGAAATACATTATGATACCAGTTGCTAAAAGACTAAAAAACCCTCAATGTTTATCTCTTTTAAAAAGAAGTAATTTCATTAATACTTTTTCCAAGCAAATGTGCAGGTAAAGAATATCTCCCTGCATACCATTTTCAGGCACAGGTAGCAACTTCACATTGAGACATTAACAGCAGCTTTTATTATTCGTGGTTTTGATCTGTTTGTGGAGACAGAATAACGCTAATCAATTGATTTAATTTCTTCTGAAGTAGCTATTGTGAAGCTTATATGGCAAGGAGGTAAGAACACGACATGTCTTTATTCTGGAAAGGGAAACAAAAGGAAGGGTTGCATTGCCATAAAACACTAACACTTTTCTGTAATCTCTTTCCTTTAGATAACTTTTTCTTGTTCATTTGCTTGCTTGGTTAATTTTTGGGGGTGGTAGTATCAGTTAATAATAAGATAGAGGTGTAAGCTAAATTTCGTTTGTGTGCAGAAAACAGAGGGTAAGTGATATTCTGTGCTCAAACCTAATGGTGACATTGCTGGTAAATATGGGTGGTTGTTGCAAGTGTTGTACATACAGAAAATGTTTTCAGCTAGAAGGAAGTCTCAGGAGAAAATAGGATTGCGTAATCTGGAAGGTAAGGCTCTGTAAGACAGCGCTCGCTGGTCTAAGTCTTCTAAATACAATCTGTGTAATTCCATTTCATCCTCCAGATCTGTTAAATGCACAGTTATAAAGGGGGGTTTTAATGTGCAATGGTCATGTCTTCAGCAGGAATCTGATCTGCACTCAAAGCTGCCATACCTTCATAAGACATGAGTCACATAGCCTGTATTCAAATAATTGCACATTTTTTACATTCATATGATATTCCTCTTTTAGTGCACTTCTGTAATTTTCCACATTAGTTTGACGGGACAATTAAATGCTATTGCTTGTGAGATAAATAATTCATGGTGTCTGAAGCATAACTGTCTGTAGTCACACTATGTGAAGGCAATGTTTTATGCAGCTTTGTTTTAATTCATGCTTTGTTACATTTATTATTACTAATTGCTGTTTTATAACAAAGCTATAGTTTGTAATCACAATAGATATGCTGAACTGAAGTCTGTGTTTGTCCTTTCCAGAAATGCAGCCCTGCTGTACTATTTATCCACTGATGTGTTAGAATGGGATATATGGCATCTATTGTCTTCAAAGCATTAAGTAAAATTGGTACCTGGAAGAGCAGAGTAACTATTAATATGTACAGAAAGCTTCCCTATGAGTAAACAATATCTGCAGATCTCTGGAGATGATGTATTTTAATGCAGCTTGAATGTAATATTTCCATTTGTAAACAAATTTGATCAAATAAAATAAACAGTGCTGGAGTCTTAATGTAATTCTATTACCTATAAGTCAGCACAGGAAACAGCAATGCAGATGCCTAACAAGAGGCAGAGTAGCTTCTTCAGTTTAGCTGATAAATATCTGTGTAAGTCATGTAAGCCTAATAATCAGGCAGAAAAGCAGGAGAAAGTAATAACCTTAGTCTTGTCAAAACATAAATGGAATACAGATGAAAGTTGATGCTTTGAGTAAAAATGCATGCCAGATTTAATGTAAGGAATAATGATATAAAGCTGAAATTCAAAAACTAATAAAAATATCATTTGATATCCCACTACACAGGGAAATACAAACTGCTCTGAAATAAAGACCAGAAAAGTTAGACCTGCTATTTCTGGGATGGTTCTTTGTTGTCCATTATTTCATATAAGCAAGCCAAGGGATGGAGGGTACTTGGGGCCTTTCAGTACAATCAGGTAGGATATGACAACCTTTGAAACATGGAATTTACCAAGCTGAGGAAAATTTTGTTTTATTCTTTTTTCCTACTGATCTTTCAACTTGGGTTTAATCATGTAACTATAAAACCTTTAATCTCTAAAATGGCAATACTTTTAGATATATTGTAAAAGTTTTGGGAGAGAGAAGAATTTTGTCACAGTTTCAGCGTTGCCCCATGCTCTTATTTCTGCAGGGTGCAGTTGGTGCAGGGCTCGTTGGCCGGGGCAGCGCAGGTCACACGTGCTGATGATTCTGAAGAGAAGCCAGGACAGCAAACGTAAGGCTGTGGCACCAGGCCTGGGCTGTGTCTGCCTCTGAGGAGACCCAGGGAAGGATGGAGGAACGCAAGGCAAGAACATTGCAATAAATAAATAAATAAATAGATAAATAAATGTGTGTGTGTAGCATGCAGGTAGAAAACTCCACCCAAGCTGTAAAGATATTGAGTCTGTTGGGTCTGCTGTGATAAGATTAGAATATTTCTACTTTTTTTTTTTTTGAAGACAATTAAATACTATTCCAGTGTGTCACTTACATGCTATTTTTCTAAGCATGTCAATACTTAGCAGTTGGAATAAAAGAGATTGGAGCTATGTTTTGGAAACACCTTTTAAAAACTCCAACAAACCCCACTATTAATTTTGTTTAACAGAAATGAGGCACCTCCCAGAGTAAAGGAACAATCACAAATGCACAAGTTGACAGCCACTACTATCACAATGGAAATTCCTGTTGTCTTTAGCGACAGAAGGTTCCCACCCATTGTGAAATGAAAGGAGTAATCACGTCAAGAGTTCATGTTTCCACCAGATCATGTTGACATAAGAGCTCCATCCTGCTTGCGGTAAGTATAAAAGAATTGAAACTTTTTCTCTTTTCCATCCCTCTTACCATGCACAGCTTGTGAGCTTGGAGAGCTTTGCTGGCTGTGTCTGGTCAGGGAGAAACACTGCAAAGTAATTTCATAACTGTGTTCTTTCTGAAGGGAGTTGTAGAAATATATTGGGATAAAAGGAAGTAGAATGAGTCTGAAAAGGCAGGAAGCTGCTTGAATTTATTGCACCTTAATGGCGATTCTCTATTATCTGCCTGCTTTCAAACCTAGTCCAGCTGCAGGTGTAACCTGTCAGTGTGATGTGCCTCAGCATGGCCAGTGCCTTCTCTGAATGTGTGGAAATAAATGTTTGTGTTTTGTTGTGTTTGAGCACAAGCATGTACAGGACTAGGAAAGGGCTCATCAGCTGCAGAAGTCCTATGTATGAAAATATTATTCATTTTTTAGAAACTTTTGTTTCTGTATGTTCTTGTTATTTTCTTTGAAAATTTTACTTTTTTGGCTCAAAAAATACCTTTCTGTTTTCTAATCATCCTGGCTCTAGCCATGGAGAAGCCACACAATGTCAGTAAACAATCTGGTACTGTGCCTCTCAAATACTTCCAATATTTGAGTTCAGTGCTGCATGGTAAAGTGCACTTGTTGCTTTCCAGCTGAGATCTTGAGGAATGACCTCCTTTATGAAATGCATTTTCTTTCCTGGTTATTTCCAAAAGTAAAATATGACTTTACATAGAACCTTGAGAAAATGGAGGTGCATACAAGTCCACATATCAGAGATGCATGCGATTATGGAATTTAATCTTAATCAGGAAGATCCCATCTGACTTTGTAAGACTTGGAAAACCTCCAAGTCAGAAAAATGTTTCTGCTTTTTCTGTTAAAAGCAGAAATACTCTTCCACTTTTCCTGTTAGCTGAGAAAATTCATCTAATTTCCATTCCAAGAAAAATGAAAGAGTAGCCTGGCCTAAAATAATTGAGTTAGTATGTTATATTTTATATCAGTGTTGTATTTTATATAAAAAAGAAGGACCTGAGAAGGTTTGTCTGTAACTCACCTTTTCCATTTTAGCCTTCACACTGACAAGTTTACTTGAAAATCAATATTTTACATTGAAAAAACCCCGTTCTGTGTCAGTAATACTCTCAAGCAATATAGATCTTAAAGAAACATGCCGAGATGTGGCAGGTAAATATTTGTAACGAATAATCTGTCTGAACCCGATGGAAACTGCAGATTTGGAAATAGAGGTGGCCAGTTTCCACAGTGGTGCTCTGCAGCAGCTATTCTTCCCCTTCTCCTTGGGTACCTTTGCCCACTGTTTTTACCACGGGGCTGCCTCATTACTCTTCCTTTGGCAGCTGTGCCTCTTCTTCCTGCAAATGCCAACCCTCAGCAGAAAAGCATCTTTAGGCAGCAATTGCACAGGCTGCCCTGCAGGAAGAAGGCACTTAGTTCAGTGAAAATCATGCCAGCTACTCTGGGAGCTCTCTGTCTGCCCCAGTTTTGCTCGTGTAAAGAGAAGTAGGTGGCAGGGCCTGGGCTGAGCAGGGCGGGCATCCCCAGGCTGAGGGAGGCAGACAATTGTACCTCGGCTCTGCTCTGGGGATGTCCCACCTCAACCTTCCGTGCTTCCACCCTTCTGTAAAGTCAAGGTGTTCATGGTTACCTAGGTCTTGTAAAATAATTCAGGATTTAAAATGTGTAAAGGGTTTTTGATCCTATATCCTGAGGAAGACAGCAAGCTGATGGGTGGATTCTTTGTACCTTGAATAGGAAGTCTGTAGGATTTAATCTGGAAAAAAAAGGTCAATTATTTTCCCTACAAACCTGGATTGTCTCTGCCAGGGAACTTGTACTGGAAGCAAATCCTTAATTATTGTATTCTATACCCATCCATGTTAGTCCAGGTCTGAAAATATCCTGTTACAGAAGCAATCTCTCCAGAATGACTGCCCAGCAATTCCCAGTATTTCAGCCCTGCATAAACCCCAGACTGAGGTGAAAATCACTAAAATGATCATGGAGATGAAGTGGAATGATTCTCTTCTCTCACAGTGGAAAATTGGAACGTAGAATATGTTTTTTATTTTTCTAAATTTCCATATTCCCATTCTGTAATTAAAAACAAGTGCAATTTACTCTACATGTAAAGTAACACAGAAGGTTTCATCTTCTGGAAAAGCCAGGACAGCTGTCCTTGGAGAACAGAAGTCAGAATCTATGTTAATACAGAGCTTTGCTGCAGATACTTGGATGTTACAGGCAGATTTTACAAAGAGAAATTATGTCTCAGTCTGAAGAAAATGAAGAAAAGACAGAACTCCAGCCTGTCTTATCAAAGTGTAGGAAAGAATTCAGGTTACCTATTGAATGTTAATGAAGTATTTTGATTATTTTTGCAATTTTATGGAGATTATAGGTTTTCTGTGAAGAGTACAGCTTGAGTCTGAGTTTTTTGCATCACAGTCTGAAAGAAAATGTTCCAACAGTAGGAAATTCAAAACAGATCCCCCCTACTTCATTTATATATATTTGTGTGTGAATATATGCATATATAATTTTAAGGGAATCTGTTTTTACCTAAAAGGAGTACCCTTTCCACAGTCTAGTTGAATTGTCATTGCACTCTTCTAATATTTTTGGGGTATGGATCAACTTTTGTAGTGTAAATATGCAGTTCCTATGCAATGCACCCTTTATTATGACTGGTGACCGTAGGGCTGCCTCATCTTAGAGAATGATAATCAGGGGCCTTTTGGAATATTGAAATAGCAGAAATATTAGATTTTTTTTTCCTTTTCATCCAGTTTTCTCAGTGTGTTACACAATAATGAAATTATGAGAAGATTAAATATGTTCTTTATTTCCCTCCATCTCCTACATCTATATTTAAAGCAAGGGAGAAGCAGTGGTTTCTTGTTTTAAAGGGGCTTGTGTCATGAGTGACTTCACCTTTGTTAAAAAGAGAAAAGAAAGATAAAAATAAAGGAGAGGATAGACACTGGTGCACAGAGAACATAACACGAGTGTTACCTGAGAAAACCCCCTGAAATTCAGCAGTCTGTGTGCCAGGACTTTCAAAGTGAACCACAGCTGTATGGCTGAAATCTTCTCCCATGTCTCCAGCAGAGAAGGAAAAACAGAGAATCCATCCTTCACATTTTAGAGTTCTGCAGCTCAAGGGGAAAGCTGTGAAAGCCCTGACTCCTGTTTTCCTCAACTTCATGGCAGCAATAAAAGGAACACAAGTAGAAAAGAACTAGAACAGCTTAAAAAGACATATTGACATTGGCACATACTTATTTGCTGCAGCATTTTCTGGGATTTGTGCTGAAATGGAAGCCTTTTAATAAAACAGTTGATATCTTGCCATAAAATAAAAAAAGGTGTAAAGAAAAGCCATATCAAACTTTGCTCTGCACAATATATATGTGAATGAAGGGAAGAGTAATGAACAAGCTTGCCAAGTCAAACTAGATTAAAGCAAAATAAAAAATGAAACCATAAAGCATTGCTAATAAGTAGCACAACATTGCCTTTCTTTAGCTGTGTAATTCTTTT
>VXBU01009663.1:1029691-1108043 GCA_013400315.1 Bombycilla garrulus | reverse complement strand
TTTTTTTTTGTATAGATTTGAAAATATTTGTTTCAGCAGGAGTAAGAAGCCCCACACAGGTAATTTCCAACTACTGAAGCCAAATGCTTGGCACTCTTCAAGAAATGGATTGGACACTTGTAGTGAGAGGAAAACAGAATTAGGCAGCTGTAGAAGTTGGATATTTTAATAAAATATTATGTATCTCAAAGCTTGAAAGCACAGTAGCAAGTCAGCCTTTAACTAATCCGATTTTATTGTATCGATCTTACCCTGATTTTCTAAATTTTATGATTGACCTCAGTGACTGATACTCAGTAAAATTATGCTCAGTAAAATTGGCCTAATCCAGCACATCATATCCCATAATTCTTTCTTAATTTTTCCTGTATAACAAGCTTTTAATTAGGTTAGCTGGAGTTCACAGAAAAGAACACTTATGGGTTGGATTGAAGGTGTTTTGCTTAGCTTTGATGGATGAATGGCTGTCTCTATCATCAGGCACAAGTAATAGAATATTTTATCATCTTCCTGGTTATGTTGTCAACATGTGGTCCATAGCAGCTGCTGTGAATTTGTACTTTTTCCAATAGGAAATATGGTCTATGCATAAACCAAAATAAAATTGCAGAGGAAATAACTTTCTTATTTATTTCAGTGACCAAGGTGGGTTGTGTGGTGTCTTGATTTTGGTGGGGTTTTTTTTTTTGGTTGTTTTCTTCTTGTTTGTTTTCTTGGTTGATTGGGTTTGTTGCTGTTATGGTGTTTGTTTTTATTTTGTAACCATGTATGAGTTTAGCTGTAATAGAAAAAATAAAGATTTCCTTTCTGGTCCAGAGCTGAAGACCAGATATTTTGCTCAAATGGAAAAAAATGTCATTATTTTTAATACATTTTTATCTGCCTCTGGCAAAGGAGGTTAGTAGAGAAATCCTTCTCAGTGTGCAGTCTGCAAATGGACTCCATCCAAAATCTCCTGAAGTCAATAGAGAAATGTTCATGCTCTTCATTTGATATTGGATCAAGTCTTATTTTTATCTCTGACCAAGATTACTTTCACAATTCTGGCCCATTTCTGGGTAATACAGATTTGTATGCAAATCTGTACTTTGAAAATATTTTAAATCAGTTAATAAATGGTAATGAGGTGAAGTTTTCCCCAAATGAAGCACAGTTCCCGCTGATTACCAGAAGGCAAATATTTAATTCTTGGTTAGTTCAGTTGTGGGCAGGATGGGATGGGGTGTCATTTTAATTTTCTTTATGTTTGTCCTTTGTCTCCTCATGAACCGACAAAATGAGCTACGTGTTTATTACCTTGTACAGGGAGTTAAGGCACAGGGTTTCCATTAAGAATGATCCGTTGCCTCCAAAAAAAAAAAAAAGTTAATGTTCCCATTTTTGCTTTATTATTCTTCATTACATAGTTAATAGAAATGGCAGTACATGCCTAATTGCACCCTAATGAAAACTTGTCCTTTTATCTACGGTTAGGAGCAGATCCATGGACAAGGTGTTAGGAAGAAAAGAACTTCCAAATGAATGGTGGGATCTCCTTGAGAGAGCTCTAAGGAGAGAAAGCTAGAAAATTGAGTTGTTTATCACAGCTTTTCTTTCCTATCCTTTTCTCTAGTGACTTACAGATCAAAGTTAAGTTTCACAGCTTGCATTTAATGACCTAATTTGGATTGTGGCTTGTATCAAAATGCTGAACAGAACATTTTCCATCTTCTATTTTTATTTTAGTCTTTCCCTATTGAAACTATCCAGTAAACTTTAGGTTGCTTGAATTGCATGCTGATTCCCAGCTCTGCATGCAGAGCAGGACTATGTGTTCTTCAGCCATACTCACAGGACTGCCTGTCTTCTACTCCAATGCAATAACAAAAGAGCTAAGAGAGCTGTCCTTTATTTTACAGCAACTTCAGATAATGGCCTCTCGTGGTAATAAAGTATTGCAGAATGGAGAGATGAAAAAAGTTACATTTTTAAAAGGAAAGATGAATATTTGCTCTTAGGTGTGCAAGGACCAGGAAACAGAGGCAACAGTTACTCTTTGAAATAAAAGATGCAGAGATTGGTTGTGGTCTAAGTGAAGCTGAAGAATCACTGCAATGCTGGCACCTTGTGCTGTGTCACATGAAGGATGCAGCTCACTAAAGGTGTTCATTTTGTATTTGTGATGTTTCCTCTGTGTTATACTCTGAATTCCTGCGGACTTTTAAACAATATTTCTATTATGAAGATTCAGACAGATTCTAAATATTCTTCCATACCAGTAGCTGTAGAAAAACTGCATTTTAGTAGGATTGCAAAATGCTGTCCAGAATGAATGCTTCTCTGCCTCTGAAAATTGATTATTCCACTCCGTATATTTTCCTAAGCCATTTAAGTGGATCAGATAGTTATAGATATTTGACATGTTAAGTGATGGTCTGGCTAGAGAGGCACTTGTGTGAGGTAAGTGAATTGTTTCCAGTAAACTTAGCCTATCTGTATTGTTAATGTACTATCACCTGCCTTAAAAATAGCCAGTCAGTTTTTTGCATGACATTTTTGGATTAAGTGGGCTGTATGGATTAATTGAGTTAACTCTAAATATATCATTGATTTTTTTTTTCCTATGTGACCAGCTTCACTAATTTTTTTGTTTCTTCATAATTGATTTTCAGTGTATAAAGAACTTACTATTGAATCCTTATTGCACAATAAAATGAGAAAAAGCAATAGATAGTGAAGTTTTTTTGCAGTCTGTCCTTTCTCATTATAGTTCTTGCAAACAGTTGTGCCTTGTCTGAAATAATGATTATTGCCAAACTTTGTAGGAAGCCAGAAATAAGGACAAGTTGTATTCCCATGGTAAATGAATTAATTACCATTTTAAAGTTTTACTGGTACATCAGTAAATCAACTGGTGAAGTCATATGAACCTCCTGATGAATAAGGATTTCTTTCTCGAAGTTGTGGCAAGCATTGGGAAATAACAAAGAGTGGGTTTGACAGGAAATTTTGTTTAGGCTGTTGATTATATTGCTCCATTGCTCTTGTCCTCATTATAGTTCTCCTCATTGCAAAATATGCTGAAAACATATTGTCACTGCAACAGACAGTGGTGAGAAAAGGGTGACTAAGAAAGCTTGAAATACTTCAGCCTATCTGTCAGTGGCCAAAGATAGCTGGGCAGAATTGTTTTTTCTGCTTGGCCAGAGGGATAAGTTGCAATTTCAAAATATCTCAGGAGCAGCCAGGACAAAGCACCAGGGTTTGATTTTCCTGATATCAGCCTAAAGCCTCTCAAGTCAGGTGGATGTTTCTGCTCCCTTGTTTAATAGCTAAGTGACAGGAGATGTGGGATATCTTTTCAAATGCTGAGAGAATACCTGAGAGCTACAACTGTGTGTACAGTCTGACAGTTTAAAAAATTATGTTTGAAGAGACCTGCTATTTCTTTTTTAGTTTTATATTAGCTTCCTAGCTTTTATCTTGTCTGTTTCTCTCCCATATTTAGTCAGATTTGGGGTCACAAGTATAAAGGAGTGAGTAATCTCTTGATGACTTCCATGTAGGTTTTGCTGTTGGAAAGACTCTTGGGTTTCTGGAAGAACAGGTCCATGGTGCAGGGCTGAAATCATAAGTGCTGAAGTCCATTGATCTGGCAACATGAGCTGCTGATGCAATATAGAAATAGGCAAAATATTTATGACCTGAGCTTTGGCGTGCCCATCTGACTCATCCTGCTTTGCAGTGATATTTGAGAACAGAAAACTGCAGTTTCTCAAACATGTTAAATTTTGTCCTGCAGCTCTAGCCCTTGAAAAAAGATGATGTTCTGAAGAGATGTTCTTAATTTATTCTGATAACGGGAAGTTGCCATATCTTATGACATCTTTAAAAAGACCAATCATACTTTTAATTGCTTAATTAATCACAGCATGAAAGGGGAACAGCCTTCAAGGACATTTACTTTTTTTTCTTGCCTACAAAGTTTGGTTGGCTGCTTTATCAAAGCTACTTGTTTGATAGCAGAGAATGTAGCTAACATGGCTGATCAAACAAACCAAGATCATCCTCGAGACTCTTTAGTGTAAGATGACTGACCTATAAAGCCTAGTTAGATATTTCTAGCTCACTGGTGTGGATGAAAGCCTGTGATCTCTTCCCCAAGAATATGCCTTTCTGTTTCAGCCAAACATAGATTAAAAAATTCCCACAAACCTAAAATACAACAGAAAAAGCCTAAAAGCAGAGATGGGAATCTTGCCAAGTGGGGGAGAGCAGTCGAGATTCAGGTTCTCTGCACTGGTCAATGAACCCATTACTTCTCACCGCTGAGAAACATGCTGCTTTCTTTGTCACACAGCCTGTCTCATCTCATTAGCACAATGACTCGAACATGTTGACAGTATGTAATGGTTTTCGCTGCATATGCTAAGAAGCGATTTTAAACCAATTTGCTGCTTTCTTTGTAGGCAGAGTGTGACTGCTGATTGCTGCTAAGGCCCCCGAAAAGTTATTCGTTTGCCACAATTCCTATAGGTAAAGTATGAAGCTGTGAAACAGATGATCCAGGGCAGCAGAGTGCTCGCTCCTTTCCCTGGATGTTAATGAACTCCCACTCATTCCCAAGTGGTCGCTGGGTGCAGGGAATGCATTCAGGCTGAATCAACGTGCAGTGACTCAACAGACAGCGCCTGCATTGCCTCTTTGTTTCCCTGAACGCATGGCTAATTCTCAGAGCTGAAACTTTAACATTTTCTGAGTGTGTTATCTGCATTTCACAAACATATTTAAATGTTAGACTTCATTCTTATCATTAAGTGCCACCTACCTTATTTGACCATGTTTAAATTTTTTCCCCATAGAATTAATGGACTGATCAAAAATTTCAATGAAAGTCTTACCTGTCCATTCATTATTAATTATTATGAAAAATAAGCTCACCATATAGCAACCTTAAATAATGAAATCTGTATTTAGTGGTGACATAATGTTTAAATGTTAACCCACATTCAAGGAAAAATCTTACAAAGGAAATGTGAAAGCATTTTTTAAATTGTTTCACCTCTGATAGTGAATAGCCTGTAAAGAGCTGCTTAAAACAGCAGAGTTTTTCCACATTATTGCTGCTAGATTTAACCTTCTGTCCCCTTTCAGGACTCTGTATCTAATGTGAGACTGGCACGTACTGGAAAGCTGTTAAAATTCTCAAGTCCTGTGGTAATACCTTGGCTCCCTGGTGCTGGATGATGTTCTTTGCACCGTTGCTGTAAGAAGAAATCACATGACCAAAGCTAAGCACAGTCCTGCATTGTTTTCAGGCAGGGCTCCGAATACTTCAGTTCTACTTGACCTCATGTAATTGATAGAAGAACAGATTGTATTCTTTCTTTTTTATTTTTCTTCACATAACCCTAAAATGGATCCTGTATCAGTGTCCTGATAGCAGTGAACATCTTGACTATTGACAACTGAAATTAAATCTTTATGTATTCTCATAGAAATTGTCATGAAGTCAGAGGAATTTTTCAGGGCAAATCAGAGATTGGTTGAAACTTTATTGTGTTAAATTCTACTGAAGAAGGATTTATTTTTAAAGTTTATAACTCCTCATTTAGACCAGTGAATTCCACCTCAGGTTATTGCTGTGGACTTGTGACAAAAAGATTGAAATGTTTTCCCAAATTCTCCCAAATCTGAAATATTTTCATTATTACACTGAAATATCTGAACACAGTCTGAATTTTACTTTTGTTTTGATATAAATATATTTTTGATAAATAAACCTCAGTGATTAACCTGCAAATATCAGGCATAAAGTAGTACTTGAAGGATTGAATGTCCATTCTGAAAAGTGATACAGTATTTTTTATGTCTATATAATTTTTGTATATAAAACTAGATATTTTATGTATTTGATTTATTTTCTTCTGAGTTGAGTTAATTTTTGGACTTATGTTCTGATCAGAAGCTGGTAAAACTACTAAGTTTGGAAAAGTAATGTTTATTCACTTGCTTGGCAGATTGTCAGTTTCTAAGGGCAGAAAACAAATATCCCATTTGGACAGACACATTCACAGCTCTCTCCTGCTCACAGAACTTGCTGGAATCAAAGCATGTGCACAGCACTCAGGTAGGTGTGTGGAGTCTCCTGGTAGCTCTGATTGCTTTTGGATTGGTTGATGTGCAGCCTTCAAACTTGCATTTCAGTCTCCTGCTTAGTGCTGCTTTGAAAGCTTTTAACCTTGGGTCACAAGCAGAGTTTGTCATGTAAGGGACTCTGACCTAGAGTGCCACTGGCTGCATTTTATTCTGCAGCTTCAACGTTTTTGATTCAGCTTCCTCCTGTGATGTGTAGCTCAGCTGGTAGCCTGTGGCTCCAAGCTGCTGTCATTTGATTTAACCACTCACAAATCAGCTAAGTCAAAATTAATTAATGAATTCCTGTTTCCTTCCTCCTGAGCTCTCCTAAATAATTCGTTTTTAATTTATTCAAAGTACTAAAAACATTTGGCTTGACATTATTTGTCCGAGGTGACTATGAAAATGGGAATGCTCAAAAAGCCATTTGTACAATGCGTGCATAGCTGTTTTTTAATGCCTGGCTTTACTGTAGACAAGGAGGAAAACATAGGTCTTTCAGAGGTGATAGAAGCTGAATAAGAAATAAATATGGCATAATATCTCTTTCCCCATGTGGTGAAATGGCTCTTAAAAAAAAAAAAATCCGTATTAAAAGTTGGACCTTATTGAATCTCCTGGAATTAAAAACACACTCGGGCAGCAGAGCCGAAGCCTCCCACTATCCTTTTTCTGTGGCATACAATAAGTAGAGAATGCACACACTACATCATCAAATGAAGCTAGTAATTGTAGGTCACTACAAATTTTATTTTGCTTTTAGAGAGTGGTATTTCTTTAAAGGAGAACAGAAGCCTGTAGCTGCTTGCATCTTGGGTTTTGTGAAATGAACTTGACCTTTCAGCAGTGCCAGGATGATTCCTGTGATATATCAGCAGCAGAAGAAAGAGCAGCTCAGGAAATTTTAAAGGAACTTTCAACAATGAGTGAATATGAGCTTAGAATTGCACTTGGCCCTGACTGATTTATTTTTATTTGTGTAGCAGCTTAACCACTGTTTTTAACTGTAATTTTTCAAAGGCAATTAATAGCTGAAGTTACTGAAATATGAACCAGGTTTCCCAGGCAATTTGATACCTGCAGATTTTTTAAGGCAAAGGTTTCTAATCCAAGTCGGGTCAGCACAGCCAAAAGCTGCTGGACACTGTGCAGGTTGTGTTCTGCTTTGATTCTTGCTTTTTGATCTACCTGGAGATATTGCTCTAACTTTGTTATCCTCACTACGGACAGGAAGAAATGAGTGAAAACACACTTAAATATGAATATTATTTCATAATACTTATGTTAAACCATATTTTTTCACCTCTTCAGCAGTGCTTTAAACAGCTCTGCATGAAGTTTCAGCCGTGCAGATGTTTGCAGTGGAGGTGTAATTGCTTGATCTGGGTTTGTCTAAAGCACCATTTCTGTAGCATAGCAGAGGAGATCTGTTTTCTGCAGTGGCCATCTGATGGTGGTTGTAAAGAATGTCCTGCTGAATATGGAGGCTGCGTGTAAATAGAGTACAACTGCAGAGAGGCACTCACACCTGTTTAATTTCATTTTGTTTGTTCTATATGTACAAAAGGTAAAGATATTCAGATAGGTGTTCAGAACAGCTTCCACGTCTTCACAGATACTCAATGAGTCCTTCCCATTAGAAAGATCATTCTGTGTTTTTTCCAGGTTTGAGCTCAGCCACTGTTGATGTCATTTTTGGTAAAGCAAAAGGGCGGAAGTGGAGCTGTTCCCACTGCAGAACCCCACTGTGTGGTACTTATATCAATAAAGATAGGCATGTCTGACACCCTTGCTTTCTCACACACTACTGCCCAGCCTGTCAAGGAGCAGACTGGCACAGGGAAAACGAAGAGAAACCAGGCCTACATAGAAATAGTTCATCCCTCTGTAGCTGCTCTAACATCTGCATGATTTCCCCCTGGAAAACAGAACATATGCTCATTTGAAAGGCTGTAACTCTACAAATTGCCCTCTAACCAAAGATGTTATAAATGGCAGTTGTTTTGTAGGCAATTTCAAAAGATTTATATTTTTTAGTGTGCTGGAAGAAGAAAATTATGACAAACCAATGGATTTTACCCTTTTTTGTTCATTCTCGATGTACAATATTCTCTTTTGGGAACTTTGCATACTTTTGAACAAAAAAAATTCTTTTCTCTGTAGTTTTTTGTTATCTTGAAACCTTTAAAAACATATTTCTTTCTGATTAGAGACTGAGAAACAAGGAAGATGCTATCAACATTTTTACTTCAAAAGCCTAAAAAATTATAAAAAACTTCTTACCAGCTGTCTGCAATCATTTTCCTTCAACTTAAGCCAACCTGAATCAATAATAATTTCCTCTCCTCATGCCACAGAGACACAGTTCTCCTCATTCCTGGCTCTCCAAGGAGAGTGAAGTTCTCCTTTGTCTCCTTGTCTTACCTTCATCCCTAAAGGAGGCCTGGAATCATCCACTGGCTTCACTACCTGAAAAGTAAGCTGTTTGGCTTTATTCAAGGGATACCATTTTACTGAGCACTGCCATTTTTTAGAGTGGTTGCACATATAATATTTAAAAAACACAGTGGAAATAATTGCTTGTGTTATTTATATTTTTGGAGTAAAAGTAATTATAACTTTTAATAGGAGTAGTCCTTAAATAAATTTTGTGTTAATAATTAATTACTCAAAGGGAACTAATTGCCTGTCACAGGGATGTGCAGCATGAGACATTGCTTTGAGTAATAAATAGCAGGCTGTTCCCATAAACATGTGCTGAAATCAGAGGCACTGAGTAATGAAAATTGTGCATCATAAAGAGAACAGTATGCTAGAAGTTCTGCAAAACAACCTTAATGTAGCACAGATCCTGAGCTGACAATTACAAAATACAAATCTGCAGTGGAGCAGATTCCCAACTGGCATAACTTGCTGTAATGTCACCAAACTGATAGCCACCAGCTTAGAATTTGGGTGAGGATCCTGAAGTTCCTGTCACATGTGTCAGAGTGCTTTGAGGTGCATTCTGCAGGGGTGTCCAGGTTTGGAGCTCAGCTCTTTACAGTGCTGGTGCTTTCACTGCTCAGCTTTGGACTTTGCACTGAATCACAGTGGTTTGAGATCTGCTCAGTCTCAGCTGGAGCACACTCTGGGGTTTGTTTATCACCCCTTTCTGTCGAGAGAAATACCTCAGCACACAGGTCAAGACACCAGTGTGAATCTACCTGAACTCCCAGAATGTGTTAGTACAAGTTCTATTTTCATTTCATAGTAGCTTCATTATGGGCTTTTTCTGCTTCAGACAGACTTCTCATTTCTTGGTATCAGACATCCCTTCTGTTTTACATGGGACTAAGTAGTACTGATCTCAGAAGTATTGCCCTTCAGGGCTGTTTCTCTCAGCAGATCCTTTCTTCCTGAATGCCTGCAAAGTCAGCCTTGAATTTAGACCGAACACTGCCGGATGCAAAGAGGTGGAGGATGCAAAAAGAGGGAGGTAACACTGAAGGACTGTGACAAGCCATTGATGTAACCTGGGAATCTACATAATTTCTCTCTTTTTAATCATGGGATGCTGAAGGGTAGCCTGTATATTGAGACCTGTTATGCTTACAGTGAGTATCAAAAATTTTCTATGGGGTGGGTCACAGTTGAGCAGCTGTTCCTGTACCAGTGTCAGCTTAAGTGCTGGCAGCTTGCACTGCACATGTGTCTGGAAGTGCCACCTTGCTGGATCCAATGATTTAGAATTTAAGGCTCACACAGAAATGCAGAACCCATGTTGCAGTGTCTCTGAGCCTTTCCATGAATGACCAATGATTGATAATTTTCCAGTCTCATGGAATATTTCCAATTTGGTTTTGACTATCAGGGAAAGATAAACCACAGCTCTGGTTTGGAAAGGTGCTCCCACCTGTGACAGAGATGGGGCAGAGGACAAATGAATGCACACTTCAGGATTTTATGTGTGAAGGGAGAGAAAGCTGGGCATGAACATTTGCAGACATACGAGTTGAGATAGCGCTGCAAGTGTGTGCTAAATCACCAAGATGAAAATATTTGCTGAGTTACACCTTGGGGTGTGCAGCTCCCAGACCAGTGCAGAACTGAGAGCTGTCCCCACTGCAGCAGCACTCCTGACCCCTGCTTATCTGCAATCCAAACCTTCCTTTCAAGTTATCGCTCTGTCCTTTTCTGCTTAGGCAAATGACAAATTGAGGTTTTTATTTTTCTGCCAAATCCAATTTGTTTTGTTGTCTCTCACTTCTCTGACCCTAGCTATCTTGACTAGCTCTTGCTTTTAGTTTTCAATTATAGACCACAGCATTCTGGGGAAGAGGCTGTCATTTCAAAAAAAGTCTGGGGATGGGATTCCCAGGTATGGCCATTATAGAAGCCCAAAAATTATTTTACTTGATTTGCATTGAGGTTAAAAGTCAATAGTCTCTATTAAAATGAGCAAAGATTTGAATAAGGGAAAAAACAACAACAACAGACAAGCTCAAACTTTCTGTATGTAAGGCTGTGACTAAAACAAGACAAAATTTTCATTCATTTTGGAAGAGAAATGTCATATTACATTTACAATTTATGTGGTGACAGTTTTCTCTCCTGTAAATGTTGCAGCATCCATTAATTTACAGAGGTTCCTGTTGTATTACACTGGGAAGGACTTTATCTGCCTTCACACCACAACAGTTAATAAGGAGTAAGTGGTGGAAATGTGGGAATATTACAGACTGGTCTGCATTCTGTAAGATTTTAAAATATTTCACTTTTTCCTCCTTATTAAGATGTATTGACTTGGAATGAATCACTGATACGGGTCATCTTAAAAAAAAAAACAAAACCAAACCAGCTGGGGTGGGGGGATTATTTAAAAGATTCCAAGTACTAGTATTAAGATTTTACCGTAATAACAGACTACTGGGTATTACTGAGAAAAATAAAAGTGACAAAACTTTGTATTAGCAACTCTTATTGAAACCAGAGCTCCAGAAGAACAAAACTACTTTTTGTCAGTATTTTGTCAAATTTCAGAATTACAAGGGTTATCAATCCTAATGGTTCAGAAGCATTAGAGGCATTAAGCAGTGTAACAGTGCAAATGGCTGGACAAACTTCTCTTCCCTCCCCAGATTATTTGAGACTGTAAGTGCAGGCCATCATCAGAGGCAGGCTCCTACCCCTGATTCTTTCTTTCCCAGCAAGGTAGGTTCTATACTTTCTCAATGCTAAATTTTTTACCAGCTTGTTAAAAGCCATGAGGGCCCAGTTTGTACATCTGGCCTTTCTGACCCTTGGCAGGAGACAAAGCAGCATTCTCTGCAGGACTCATCTTAGCTCTTTAGTGCATTTAAAGAACTTGTGCAACTCTCTTCCTGCCCTTTTGGGGAAGAACTTCCCCCTTTCTTTTTCCAGTCATGAAACAAACTAGTTAGAAATGCAGAGTGAATATGCTCACTGTTAGGAATTGTTGCCAGTCTGTGACTTTGGTATGTAAGCAATAATCCAAGAAAATTGGTACTGTATCTTAGACAATGCAGTGTACCATTAGCCATGTGTCCCTCAATTTTACATGTAATTAAGGGTTTCTTTCTGAATGAGTCGTGCTCAGCAAATTTCAAGATTCAAGTTTATTAACATTCACTGTTAAAGTTCTTTTTTTGAAGAGCTGGTGATAAGAAAATTAGCTACTACAGGGGAGTTTTTCTTTTAATCGCAATTTTATACAACAGTATGAGGTCATAAATGGGATTATGACACAACAGAAGATCTGTCAGTTTGACAGGAAATCACTGGTGAGCTCTCGTGTGCTTCCATTGAGCTCATTGGAAACAGTTGCTTGATCCTCAGTGAAGAAAAGACCCTTACTGTGGGTTTTTTCTAATATTTGATATATGTTAGCAAAATTGTAACTTTAAATTAAATACAGTTTTGTTGTTGAAGATTTCAGATTCTGGTTTCCTCAGCAGACACCCTTGAAAAACTTTTTCCCATTGCAGCCCTGTATAAAAAGAGATCTGTTTAGATTGAATTTCAGCAGGGACAGAAAGGATAAACCTTTTAGTTCTCAGTCTATATGGTTGATTGGAATTCATTTTTCTTTGCAGGTATATTTTACTGTAGCAATTCACTTTTTGAAATAGTTAATAAATTGAAAAGGGATTATTTTTAGCTTATTTTAGGAAAATGTGCTTGCATGTGCCTTATGGTTTCACTGCATTAAAGAAGACTTTTGAAATATATAGATTTAGATCTCATGAACGAGCATGTTATGGACCCTTCTTATGGCCCTTGTCAATGTGAAACATCATCCAAAGTGTGAAAAATTTATTGGGAAGGAGGGTCACTATTTTCAGAATCTGAGAATGTTCTTGTGTTGGGGTTTTCCAGTGTGACCTTCTGCTTCACTATTTGTTCTAAACATTTGAATCATATTCCCAGAGTTGGAATGTCCTAAGTTCAAATGGCTTACAAGCTGCTTCATGACTTCATTATCACTATGCCAAGAGGTTAAAATCACAAATCCCAAATGAAAATACTGCACAAGCTTAACACTTGGACCAAACCCTCAGTTATGTTCCTACATATTTCTTCTACAGAAAAATGTAAGGACTTTAAAAGAAAAACAAAACCAAACCCCACAAAACCCATAAAAATAGAAAGGTTTTTAAATTTTTTTTTTTTTTGGTGAGCATCAGGTTTTTAGCCTGAGCTCCAGCGTTCCTCTCTGCATAGTGATTCCCCAACACAATGTCTTAGTGGGAACATTTAAGTTCCCTGCTCTTGCAGTATTGTTAATTTTATTGACTCTTATTTAATCTTTCGTGTAAAAAATATGTTTTAAGCTCAACATTGAGCTAATAAGACTACAACTAGAAACTTGTAATTATGTATAATAATAAACTCTAATAGGAATATGCATCCAGTCTTTAAAGAAAAAAAATTGCCTGGTGGATAGATAGTATGGGATGACCTATTTAAATGTTCTGTCAGATAATAGATTCTGAATCAAAGATAAATCACCCTCTAGGACAATTTTCTAAACTTTCTATGGATGAAATACTCTGCAAAATTGAGGCTTTCCAGGACTATGGCCTTAATGTTTCCATAGCCCTGTATTTTCTGACTAATGTCTGAAAGGTATTTAGATCACCTCCTCAAAAAAATGTCATTTTTACATCAATGTATATTTCTCTTGGGCTTTCTCTTTTTTTTATCAAGGAAGCCTAAATAATACCGCTACCCTACCTTACTTTAAAAACCCTGTATGTCTTCTGTGACAGCCAATGAGATTATAGACTTACAGAGCAGTAGATGTTGGCAGAATAATTGAAAGCCTGGTTGGGTTGATTTGTATTATGTTGTAAGATTGCAGAAGATTAAAGATATCTCCCATTCCCAGTGATATACCTGAGTTAATATTTAAAGGTTAGCCAAAGAAATCACATTTTTTCCCCAGACAGGATGCTTGATCCAAGTAACAAAAGCATCACCACCCTTTTAATCCACCTTTTCAGCACTATGTCAATCACAGGAATGGAGTGCACTGATTGTAAAATAAGCCATTATTGTGTTGGGATTCTCCTGTAATCTGTTCTAGCATGGCCTTGATAATGCCACCCTATTAAAATCCTTCTTCTAGTTCCTAATAGTACCGTGTGTATCAAATTAAATTTCTTTTGCATTCAAACCCCTTATTCTATACATTTGACCTGACATCAAATCCTCCACTGCTGAAAGTTTCCACAACTCTATAGAAATGAAAGTAAAAAAAATAAATAGGTGTAAGTATATATCGAAAAAAAATCTGGCATCCCATTGAAAATACGACACCTAATTTTATTTCCCAGTTATGTTCAGCAAGTAAATTTTACAGTAATGATAAGAGTACTCTTCCTTGCTCTGCTCTTTGATTCACTTGCATGTAACTTTCCATGAGGATTCTCTCTGTAGTAAATGATCTAGTACTTTAACCACAGGGTTGTTTTGGTTTTTTTCAATTTGATGTTTTTCACTGCAATTTTTATCACAGTTATTGGCTGAGTCTGTGGAATGTTCTTTCTGAGGGCACATACAATTGTAGGAACCAGGAGCTGATGGCACACGGGGCTGGGAGTTTGTCAGTGGTGTTCAGAACTCAGCCAGTGGAGCTGTGCCTAAGAGAGAGTCAAGGAGTGTTTCAAGGCACATAATAACAGATGTGTGATCCATAATGAAACACTGTGAGTTGTGTGAATAACCATATCACGAGAAAGAGAGAGGTTCTATGTCATTATCTCCACATTTACTTATATAAATACTACACAAATGCAGAAATATGATTAAACCCACTGGGCTTCCTGCCAGCCTGGTTGCTATTTCACTTTATGTGGTCTTGTATACCTTCTTGCTCTGCCAGAACTCCCACTGCCATGTGTGTCACTGATACACGCTTGTGAAGGCAAAGAATGGGCTATCAGGCAGCATAATTAAGGTGATTACTCCATGGGTTTTGAGTAATACATTTTTAGTGCTCTTTTTCATAAGGTAGAACACAGTCCTATAAAATTTTTTCACCCTTCATTGCCTGAGCTTAGAAGCTGCTTAGGAAAGCAGTGTGGATTCGAACCATGTAACATAAAAATGGAAGTGAACCTCTGTGTTTTGGGCTGTTCTCTATAATTTAGCATTTTTTGATTAATTTGTACAAGTAAAAAATGTATATGAATTAAATGACAAAATCAAACATACAGGATGCACCACTAAGGATATAAGATTGAAAGGACAGAAATATGTAGTATTTCTCTATTCTTTTTCACTCCTGCTGGAGGAAGGCATTAGGAACTCCCAGAAAATGAATATTTGTAAAGATACAACTTTGACACATTCATATCAATAACAGAGGCAGTCACTTCCTTTCTTCCAAAATCTGCAGACCATGACAAAGCCAGAAGTTGCTGAGAAATACCTTGGGAGTGCAAAAGACAAGCTGTAGGAAGCTGTCTCTACTATATTCCAGACTGAAATAAAAATTAGATACATCAGATACATTTCAGTAGGCATACCTTCAGTAATTTGGGTTTTTTTGGAAGCACATTCAAAATAATAGAACACATAAAGTATACCATCTAATTGCATGAGGGTTTGACTTGGTTCCTAAAAAATTATTTTGACTGATTTACAAGGACTTAGATTTTCATTCTGATCTGCACTTGATCTATTGAAAGACTACTTTTGATTTCTTTAGGGTTTGTAGCTGTAAGGAGTAACTGTGAATAGACAAACAGAGCCGACAGTGCTTTAGTCACCAATTACCACTTTATACAGGTGCCAGTATGAAATCTCTGTCCTCAATACCAGCACAGGGGTGAAGGGAATCTCTAGAGAGCTTTGATGATCTTCAGTGTGAAATCATTCTTCTATCAGCCTGGAGGACATTGATTAACAAAAATTCCAAGTCCTTTCTCAGGTGTCAAAAACCTCACACAGCTTATTTTGTATCACTCTTGACAATAATTTTGTTTTACAACTAAATGGTGCAGGATGAAATATCATTTCTGATAAACAATTTAGGTGCCCACATCCTGCCAGAGCTCAGACATAATGGCAGCTTCTGAGCCTACATAGCCAGAATTCACACCAAAGTAAATAAATAAATAAATAAACACTGCAAGTTTTCTTTATAGTAATGCATAGAAAGTCTAACTTAACATTACTTGCATGTGCTTCACACCCTCTTAAAGCAATTTTTGTCTGTGCTGTGAGTCAAATAGTTGATATAATGCAGACACTGGGAAAATAATCTGGAAGAAGAGAAGTGTGTCATTTAGAAATCCTTGATGGCATGTTGGATGTACAGAGGTTTGTAAATGGGGGGCAAGCTGCATTCTATAGCCCTGCATTATGAATAGCCCAATTGTAAGTAATCCAAATTTCAAAGCACGGGCTGGCCTGAGGAGGTGTATACAAGTGATTAGAATTTCAAAGACCTCAGAATAAACACCAGCTCTTTGATGGGATAATTTATGCATGGAATGGCAGGAAGAGCTGTCGGAGTTGTTCTTGGAAAGTTCACACGGAGAAGCATTAAGGTCTTGAAAATTAATTTTGATATTGGATTACTGGAATGTGAACACAGTACTGGAGTTCATTGAATTAAGGCATTGACAGAGGTTCCCCTATGAAATATGAGCTGGAAGCTGTCAATAATTTTTGTGCAAAAAGAGGAAGACAAATAGTACCAAAGAAAATAAAACATCATTAGTTCAGTAAATTTAAGTATTATCATGCCCCTTGAGGAATACGTTTTTTGAGCAATACCAAAACATTAACTGCAAAAATTAGTTTGTTTTTCTATTTGAATAGAGGAGGAGAAAATGTAGGGGCACTCTGTTCATCAATGTGCATTTGGGATATCTCCTGGTTTTCATTCATTTTCTGTCTGAATGCAAAGTTACACTTTCAAATCTGAGGGTGGAAAAGAGTACACCTAGAACTACAAATCACTGTCTAATCCATTTTCTGCTGTTTGGTGTCTGCCTGGTCTCACACATGTTTTTATGATGTTGAACATCATATTGGAAAAGAAGTTTTCAGAAATCAAAATGTTGTAGAAAATGTTGAACTTCAGTGACTTCGACATCAAATTTTCAGTCACTTTAGGACTGTACTGTGTAACCAAGAGGCGAATGACTTTTAGACAGGGCTGTGTAGTGTTTTTACAGGCTTGGAAATCAAATTTCATGCTTCATCTCCCAAGAATATCAGTGATTGATACAGATTTGAGAGGTGAATACACTGACTGATGTTCACATCTTCCTTTTAAACTTTGGGGAGGAGGTTCTGTCAATAGTAATTCTACCAAAAAAATGCTTTATTGTATCTTTCCGGTGCTAAGACAAAAAGCTGTTGTTTTTTTTTTTTTTTTTTCTAGAAACTCATATATGAAAGCAGTTTAAAATAATAATAGTAGAATTTATATTATTGATAGATTTTCATTTATGCAAGTAATCTATCAAGCCTAGCCAGTGATCAAAGCTCAAAGGACTTGATCTGTTATTTGTTACTTTACCAAGATTTTCTGAACTTTAAAATCTCTTATCATTAGTCTGAACTTAAAGTTTCAACCCAGAAAAAGAGAGAAAGGTATTTTCTTTGGAGGAAGCTGAAGTCATCACAAGCATAAAGAAAGATTACAATTTTAGAAGGCAGAGTAAAAAAATACTGATATACTTGTCTAATGGTAATAACATTTTCTTATGTTTCTCATGGCCAAAATTTGCCAGAATGTAAAAAAAGAGAACATCATAGAAAATTAGCAAACAAACAAATTTTTTCAGCTTTGAAGCTCACTGCTATAGGATATTATCCAATTGAACAAGTTAATACAGTTGCACATATATAAAACTCTAAATAATCAGAGCAAGTAAACAAATTTTTTTTTAATTTTGTCTGCTGCTTCATGATTCAAGATTTGTGAGCATGTCAGCCAATAATTTTGTTGTGAACAATTCTTTCCCTTTATGTTTTAAGAACAAAATAATGCCCAAATAATGGGATTATGGCCAAGACTGCTGATCTGATGCAAAAAGGCTCCCGTGTTCCTACATCAGAAGTAGAAATTTCCCTTACAGGAAAGACTAAACCTTTGAAGGCAAATTTACCATGGATATCACTCAGTGAACCTGAGATAAGCTTGCTTACTCAGATAATTTGACCTTCACATTTTGTGTTTAGATTACTTTGCTTTCAGGCTAGTGTGTAGGAGTATCAAATGCATAAAGCTGGAGATGACTAAGGCAGGTATCTTTGGGTTTTTAATTAATCAACAATTCAGAGCAAGCATTATGCACAGATAACACGTACGTCAGAGGAATTCCAGGACACTCTTCTCACAAAGCAAGCCCTGTGTCTTTGATGGAGATGAGCCAACATGTGTTTTTGTCCTAACGAAATTCTGTTTGTCAGCTCACTAACTGATGAATAATTTAGGCCTTGAAGAATGCAAGTCAAATGATTTGTGTGAACTGATTCAAAAAGGAGGAAACACAACCACCCCTTCAGAGCCTGATCCTGAACAAGTGTGAGTGCAGGGGGTGGCCATTTCAGAGACAGAGGTTGACATGTTTTTAAACAAAAGGTCAGTGGGTTTTGAATCAAGGCAAGAATCACGCTGCATGTGGATTTTGAAACAGCAGCTGGCGGGTTTTAGGTTTTCAGATGTGTTATTTCTATCCTCCCTTGCCTCCTGTCCTCTCACTAGTAACAGCCAGTTACTAGAAGGCTGTTCAGTGAGAGGACAGATGACTTTGTTTCATCAGCTTGAATTTGCACACTGAGAGTTTTTCTCTTCCATAATAGCCTTTGATTCTATCTGTTCCATTCATCTGTTCCTCCAGAGGCAGAATCCATCAGCTCTGTAGCATAAGCCTTATATGCTATCCTGACACAACCTTTGTGTGCAGCCTTCTAAATTATAGTGGGGCCTTAAGAAAAGGAGTTGAGATGGGTAAATGTGCAAGGTTTTTCCCAAGTCAAAAGGGTTCAGAACAAAGCTCATAATCTACTCAATTCCTATTGAATTTCTGTTTGGAGCCAATAAATATTTCCGCTGATCTGAAACTAAAACAATTTAAGGGGTTAAATGCATATACGCACGTATGCGAATAATGAATGAGTAGGAATGAAAGAACTTTCCCTGAAAATGTTATGGACAAGTTGAGAAGGAGAGACTGAAAATATCATCTCCAAAACAAGGCATCTGAACAGAAAGCCTGGAGCAGGGATGTGAAGGCTTGGATTAGTAGGTGGATATTTTCAGTTATTGTTGATGGGTCTTCACTTTTACAGTGACAATAAGAGAAGAGAAGAGAACAGCACTTCTGGGACTGGTACCTAAATGTTCAAAGGTTCGTTTAAGCATCTAGATGTCTCATTAACAGTCTCCTGTTGCATACATTATAACTCCCTCACCAAGTGCAATGTTCCTCTGAGGTGTCCTATGTGGCTGCCCTTTGTGTGAAGGTCTATCTCAATATATATGCTTCATCAGGCAAATGACTTTCTGGAAACTCTTGAGAGATTTAATAGGAATGGGAGAATAAAGGCTTCGTTCAATGACTATTGAAAGTTATAGACCAAAAGTATTTTGAGGTGAAGGGGAAGGATGAAGATGTACTGTCCCTGCTAAATATGCTGGATAACTTGGAACTGTGGCACTTCCCACAGCAAGGTCTGAAAGTGAGCTCCAAAGTCATCTTAAATATGGAAGTGGCAGGGATATTTCCTTTTGGAAATGTGCCATTAACAGCTTGGTTTGTTGTTTCTTTGGTTTGGTTTTGTTTTCCTTTCCCTTTTTGTATTAGGACAACAACGAACCATAGATTGCTGTTATGGAAATACTTTCTATATGGAGTTATTACAATTGCATGTTTAAACCAGGTCTTTAATCACCCACCTTTTAAACCCAAACCTTGAAACTTATACGTATTAGGAATCATACACTAAAGAGAAAATCCTGGATATTGCAACCACTCCTGTCTTTGTGTTATAGCTTATCTTTAGAGATAGAAATGTGACCATGGTAAAGGTCATGTAATGACTGGCTTTGATTTTCACTGTGGTTCAAGGCTGTGAGAATTACTCACAGGTCAAAATCTGGAATGATGTAAGAAGTTACTGTAGAACACAGTAAGGAAGGCTTTGTTTTTTTCTAGAAGTGGGCAAGAAAATGTAAAAATTTTTGGTATATTAGAACCAACAGTTTTTCTTCTTCTTCTGAGTCAGGTAGGGTAAATATTTACAGAAATATAAAAGCTCTGAATACTTTTCTGTAGCCAGAATGGTGTACAATAGGAAAGGAGTAGCATTATCAGTTTATAATTTGATGGAAGAAAGGAGTTGTCCTACTTTTGGTGTCCAGTTGAACTTCATTTAACGAATCCCAGAGATCATTTTGCACATCATACACCCAACAAATAAGAAAGATAACTATCTATTCAATTTACAAGGTCAAATTGTTGACATGTTGATCTTATTTCATAATCTTTAATAGACTGTTCCTAATTTAATTTGACTTTTATATCCTCATAGCTTCAGATGCTTTTGCTCAAATGGCATCACTGTCTCCCTACACCATCTGTATATATTGCCAAGTGCTAAATTAAAACCACAGCTTTTAAAATATTCTCTTTCCATATTACCATTGCATTCGTTGCTAATGCTCATTTTAAAAGACAATAAACATGAAACTGCAAGGTTCAGCTACAATTTTATCCTTAACACTACAGTGTAATTGGCGTTTAGAATGTTGTGCAAAGTGTAATGACTGAAAAGGCTTATTGTATAGCATCTGATCATATAAATGTGACAAATCTGTTTCTCCTTGCATTCAATAAACAATTTTTTTTCTTGATATTGCAGCAAAGAAAGCAATTAACAAGTTATTATTTTAATAGTCTACAATTAAACCTGTGTCAAATTAATACTGTAAGCACCTGTCTCGATACACTGGATTTTTTATAAGAACAGACAATAAACATTTGTTTTTCAGAGAATTATCATGGTAATAGTGAACTATAGCAAATGGATGCAGTAACCGTTTGTACCAAACTAGATCCATGAACAGTAAAAGTGGAAAATATCTTGTACAGAATTCTTTTCTCTTGTCAAGCTTTATTATAAACAGATGTTAGGATGACCTTCTCTCACAGTAGAAAAGCACATGATGCCTAATAGCACTCCAGAGTTTTGAGAACAACTGGCTGCTGAACTGGTGTCACTATTATCTTAATGGTGCTGTCTCTTTTCTAGTCTGTTCCAGTGATGTGTTGCGAAATCTGAGAAACTTTGCCACAGGATGCTGGTGGTGTGAAGTGCTCACCTATCTCAAGAGTGGGGTTAAGAATCTCTGTAGATGCACAGTGGAGGTGAGCTGGGTCAGATTCTGGCCGGAGTGAAATTTCCTGATAGCCTTGATTACTGTGTCCTCATGACAGAAAAGGTTCAAAGTGAGAATAATAATTTATGTTTTTTGTAAGATCAGGGTGGATCCATACTTGTCCTAGTCCCTGTTATTAAAACATCAAAGTCAGGAATCAATACTTTCTGCCCAAGCCTTCAGGGTATGCAGAGTACTGATCTTTCCGTGCCTGTGCTGGTAATGACACCTCGCACACTGCACATCCTCTGCTTGTCATAGCAGCAGTGGTAGGTATTGATTTGCAGTCTAGTCCTGGTGTCCACGCAGGAACCAGCCTTACCTCAAAGTAGTTTTAAAGAAATGGCTCAGCCTTTGTAGCTCTGAAGAATATACTTTATTTTATGGTGGGCTTTGGGAGGACATGAGTTTCAACATTTGACACAAAGCTTAGCTGAAAGTGTCTCAAAATTTGTACAAGGACTGTTGACATTTACTGAATAAACTGTTTGGCATGTTCAAAAAGGAGAAACAAATTAATGACCTATAAATTAATTTATTCAGTTTAATAGACCCTTGCATTTATTTTCCTATTTAGAAAGATATTTTTCACATTAGAACCAAGATTTTTTCTAGAAATTACTCTTAAGAAGAGTAGGATTTGACAATGTTCAGACAAATAAAAAATGTAAATCTTGCTCTTCACACCAGCTAGTTAGATAAGGCACTGCAATATCCCTTTCTTCACAGAATATTATCTACTTCAAATTACTTTGAGTGTTTTTCTAAGTAAAAGGAAGTGCTTTTACTATTTTCCATAAGAAAATGTAAAATGGCATAAACTGAGTAATATTTCTTGGGTTTTTTTTCCAAAGTGTTTACTATGAAAAGTCATAGCAGTACAAATTAAAATCTGTGGTTCTTCAAAGAGACAGTAAGCTAAACTCCTCAGTTTAAATAATTATGGAATTTCTCAAATAAGCCAGTTTCAGCACTAGAAATTCCAACCAATACCTTTTCCTAACATTTTCTTCCCTTTCGAGTAGGTTTTTTTGCCTCTTCTCTCAAAAAGTCCTGTCTGCTCTTGTTCTGTGGGCTCACAGACATGCTCTTAATTTTGCCTGGCCAGTATTTCTCTCCCTCTAAGGATAATACAGCTAATAAGGCACTGAATTAAAGTTGTGGATAACAACACATTTGGGAAGAAAATCCAGGTTAAAACAATGATTAAATCTGATCCACCCATTCTTTTTTCATTGTGGATAATCACTTAATAAGTTATTCTGCCACCACTGCAAGTCTGCACAATTTGATGCATACAAAGCACGTTTTTTTCCCTTTATGTAGAGATGTTTCTACATAGGTCCAGTGAAATGGAAGGTTGAGAGGACAGAGGAGTATTTGATAAATAAAATACACGTTTGAGCAGCTGCTGTCATGGAGAGGATTTGTAATTCAGAAGATGGTATTTCAGGCTTTAAGGATAAAGAATAACATAAGGAAATATTTTATCTCTTTAAGAAAGTTGACAACCTGAAGAATCACCACAGAAGATCAAATATGAAAATACTTGGCCTTCCAGAGCGTTCTGAAAGGCCTGACTTTATAAAATGCATTCACTCTTTTCTTTAAGATCTGTCTGCAAGACACAATTCTTATTTTTTCTAGCTAAAAAAAGCTCACCAACCCTGGAAATGGTAAAAATGTGAGGTCACTTCATGAAAAATGCTTTAGTTATTGAGATGGGGTATATGGATCAAAACCAGCATATAGGTGAAGGGAAATTCTATGAGGAAAAATAGGGAGACAAGCCTAAAAATCATCTGTTGAAATGTCTAGAGGATAAGGAAATTTTGCGTCCATAAAAGCTGAGTGCTCTGATATATCTGGTAACTCTTGCCTACATTGCAATTGGATTATGAAGGTCTGGGGCTTTTTTCATTTACCAGAAGTACAAATGAACTGAAGGCTAACTAAGGAATTCTTACTTAAGGCTGAATTTATCCCCTTTTTAAACTCTGTGAAAGACTCTGAATATGAAAACCATGGGATCCCCTCAGGGAGTTTGTTCCAGAGTTTCGTTATACATATTTTTCCGGACAGATAATACAATACTCAGTTGTATTAAGACAATAATATATTTTTCTCTAAATTTATCTAACCTTTATAGAGATCAATAGTCACTTAACTGTTTGACCAGTGTCCTTCTAGGAAACAAAGCTGGTAGGATTTTCTGTATTGCAAAGGTCACGAGGGAAGTAGTCTTAAATTTTTGAATTAATGAGAAATAAACTCCATTCTTATATTGCACTGCAGGTAGTGCTGGGAGTCCATGTAACAAATAGCACAGGCAGAATTTTTACAAGTGAGTATGAAATTTTGCATGAGCATAATGTCCTCCTTAGCATTTGGACCATCTAGCCTACAGATGCTAATACTAAAATATCTTTCGCAGTGTTTGCCTCATTTGTGAGTTCTGGTAAACAGTAAATCCAGGGAATTTATTGTGTTTGTACCGTAGAGGTTTTTAGATTCTGTGTATCCAATTACCAAAGAGAATGCAGTTGGGAAAACATTCTATCAAAAAAATAAATGGCTATTTATTATGTTATTTCATGTCTTGCCACCATCTGTAATATCACAGGATTCCATGCAAAGAAACCCATCTCCAATCACTTTAGTATTTTGGCTTATCCATGTCTCAGTGCTCAGAAAGCCAAGAACCAAGAATATCTCTGATGAAGCTGCCTTATGTCAAATTAATTGTGGATAAAAAATGAGTTTCTAATATTGACATTTCTACACAAATTTGAGGAAAATTAGCAAGAGTGTTCCGATTATCTCAACAGAAAAAAAAAGAAAAAGGAATATGTGAAACAAGATGCTCACTCAACCAGCAAGTAGCCAGACTGAAAGGCTGTGTGATAAATGACATTTTGAAATATACCCAGAATGAAAAAATGGAAGAGGACTGTTTGGATAACAGCTATATGATCTTTGCAGAAGATGCAATTTGGAAAACATATGTCAACATTGCCTTTTTAGCTGAAAAACTTCATTGTTTTTTGTTCTAAGGGTTGAATTTTAGGTAGCAGGATGCAGCAAACTGGGAGAGATTTTTAGTCAGATTTGATTACGCCATTGTAATAAGACTGTTCTTCAACAACAACAATCCTCATCATCTATCTCAAACCAATGGAAAAATTTTTGCTATTATTGTCACTTAGAATAAAAGAGCAAAGGCTCTTTTATTCTAACTAGATTCAAAGCAACGATTTTCAAACTACAGTTCCTATCTGTGGTATTTTTATGAAACTGGAATGCTGTATTGTTCTTTGTTGTGACAGGTAATATTTCAAGTAATAAATTGTTGTTCTCTTTCAGCCTAGGTGCCACTCTCTCATGTGATCTCACATAATGACTAATTTAGTAAGAGAGTACTTAAAGTGTTTCTCATCTTGAAACTGATAGTCAGAAAAGAAATTTCTTATTTGGTTTCTCCCCTGTTGATAGTTCTGTAGAATACTTCCATTCTGTAGCAACTGATATTCCACTTTGATTGTTTTGAAAGTATACAAATAATTTCTGCTTGAATTGAATTAAGCAGGTTGCAAATTCAAAGGTTCAGTTTATGTTTCACTCATTTATATTCACAAAGTAATCTTCTACTCCCTGCATAATTCTGCATAGTCAGTGAGTAAGATAACAATCCACATCAGGAAGTTTATTGGATTGTAGTTTAAGTGTATCAAAGATATTATTTAAATTTAAAATTTTAGAAAAATGTTTTTCTTACACTATTTACATACTACATTATAATTTCTAAGCATAAATACATTTAATTTTTCTTTTTTTTTTTTTCCTTTCCACGTGAAAACCCTTTGCGGACTTTGATTGGGGTAAAGTTAATTATTTCTGTAGTAACTGGTGCGGGGCTGTGGTTTGGGTTTGTGCTGAGAACAGTGTTGATAATTCAGGGCTGTTTTTGTTATCACTGAGCTGCACTGACACAGAGCCAAGGCCTCTCCTGCTCCTCAGCCGCCCCACAGAGAGAGGCTCCACAAGGAGCTGGGAGGGGACACAGCCAGGACAGCTGAGCCCAGCTGACCCAGGGGACATCCCAGACCATGTGGCACCACGCTCAGCACATAAATCTGGGGAGGAGGAGGAAGGGGGCACGTTTGCAGGGATGGTGTTTGTCCTCCCAAGTCACTGCTACAGGTGATGGAGCCCTGCTGTCCTGGGGATGGCTGAGCACTGCCTGCCACGGGAAGTGGGGAATGAATTCATTCCTTGGTTTGCTTTATCTTTAAACTGCCTTTATCTCAACTGATGAGTTTTCTCATTTTTCCCCTGATGCAGGGGAGTGAGCAAATATCTGTGTGGGGCTGAGCTGCCAGCTGGGGTTAAACCACCACAGGTCCACATTCATTTCCAAATACTAATGTTTTGTCATTTATGAGGCAATATTTTTTGATGCATTCTGTTTTATCAGGTATTATGAGGCAGCTCCTCTTCCGATGTTAAAAATTTCTGCAGGGGTATTTTTCTTTATTGTAGTAATAACTCAGGAAATAGAAAACCCTCAGTGGAGAGAGATGTTGAAACAGCTCAGGGAGACCACTGCCAGGTGAAGAATTAGGAAGAAAGCAGGGAAAGACAGGTGGGCAGACCTGATAACATGTGGAAGAGCCACTGGAGGGGGAAGGAGGAAGAGACTGAACACTGTTTCATTACAAAGATAACATATCTAGGAGATCAAACCTCTAGGATGGCTCCTTTATTATCAAAACCAGGCTTATAATTATAAAAATGTAAAGGGGGAAAGTGCTGAAAAAAAAAGACCCATTACAGCTCATTAGAAATTGTTGTCTGGGCATTCCAGTATTTTTAGTACTTTTATTGAACATAATGTTTCCTGAATTTTAAAAATCTGAATAATTACCTAAAAGCATTAATGTGTTCATGTAAAAGTCTTAAATCCAAAAGATGAAAATGAGACTCGGGAAAATCTGTTTCTAAAACTTTATTCATGAAAGTAAACCTACCTCAGTGAAAGAGGTCCATCAGGCTTTACACACTGCCAGGTCTGGAGGAATGACCTCAGTCCTTCCCATATAAACTCCTTACAACAGGTTTATAAATGAAGTGTGCTCTGTCATGAAGGCAAAGAAGGGTTTGGAGAACATTATAAGAGGGTTCTGCAATGTCTACACCATTGATGAGAGAGCTCCAATCTCCTGTCCCACCTATCAACACTTCGCAGGATGGAAGAGATTGTGGTGTTTATTGTGGCATTTTTATGCAGTGTTTACCACATTTCTGGGATAGAAAGTCTATGGCGGAGATTCCTAAGAGTGTTCATGCTCACAGAGGAAACGAATCCCTAAGAACTGTAAGAACAGGAGATCAGTTTGTGGCTCAGAAGGCCAAGTTTCTGTGGAGGTGGGAGCATTGGGGACAGTATTCCTCTTTTGCTTCCCTCTGGCAAGCTGAAGCACGAGGATGGTTGGGATGGAGTGGGAGGCACAGCACCTGGGCCAGGGGCAAAAATCAGAGCACAGGCTTTGTAAATAAGCCATAGGAGGGCTGGAATAAGGAGCTACACTTCAGGAGGTGACTAATGTGTTTTTCCTCTGAATGTGACACGATTGACTGTTCTGTCCTCTTGCTGTTTTGGTCTCTTTAAAAATTAACAGCTATGAAAAGAAATAGATGAAAGACTGTAGCAAGCAGTATTCTGGTTTTAAACTGGCAGATTCATGGGCACATTTTTATTTCCCAGAAGCTGAGGAAATACTGTAGATTCCCTTTAGACATGAAGTTTTTTAAGTTATATTTGTGGACCAAAAGGGGACTTTTATTTATATTTAGTCTCCCAGATAATGTTTACTCTGTGTGCGTGTTAAAATAAATTTTGTGAAAAATCAAGGCCATGGGAATCAGTGCCCAGTTTTATTTCATCACTGAATGATAGATGACCTGGCAAACATGGAGTAGAAGGGTCTAGAGGAGCTCATGGAGACATAAAAATGCTCTGAAAATAAGACATTCAGGAGATTTAATATCAGGACCATGTTTTCCGCCATCTATACAACAACAGGTACAGTGGTCAAAGCCTGATAAATATTTTGGTCATGCAAATAGTGATAGAAAACAGAAAGCCTTTTCAGATCAGAGATGATGCCTCCTCTCTTTCTTTCCTAGAAACCTTCTGAAAGAAGGGAAGAAGTTGTAGAATTTCACAGTTTTTTAGTTAGTGAGATGGGACACAAGAATGTAAAAAAAAACACCTAAAGATCTGATGATCTGATTATTGCAGTTCTCCTGTTTTGCCAGATGTTTCCCTGTTTTGTAGCTTAAGAGAATTTATATGCTTTATGAAGATCCTGGAGGTCTTTCATTACATTCTTTTGTGTAGTAATAATCAATAACTTAGATCCAAATTGGATCCTGAGAAAGCTATTTCACTTCTTTTATGTCCTTTAAAGTTAGTGGAAAAAGTTATCTTAATCTTTACTGTTTTGTGCACTATGTTTCAGGGTTTCTCTGCTTTTTAAGTGCTTGTTGCCCCACAGAGGACATTATTCTTTTTATTATGATATAAATATAGTTTAAAAACCTATGTCATTTGATAGAATTCCTAACATACACCACACAAGTCAGAGCTCCTTTGGAGAATGAAGATGGGAATGTTTTTTTTTTTCTCTCTTTATGTTTGCATATAAAGGCTTTATTGACAGAGTTTGATTATTTTTTTTTTCTTTAATTCAAATGTTTGTATTCAGCAGCTTGCTTTCTGGGTCTCTGCAATGATGCAGCGTGAATTGTAATGAAGGAATTGCTAAACTGAATAAATCTTTGCCTCACAAGTACAAAAGTAATGACCTTTCGAGGTCACTACATTCAGAACTTGAGTTGGGGAATAAGAGTTAATATGAGTGAGAAATATTCCTGCTCAGCCAACCCAGCTGGTAGAGACCCAGCCCATGATGGCGGCATTACTTAAACCTGACCTCAGTTCAGTGCTGTGCTCCAATTGCCAGGGCTCCAGGATCTCCGTGGTCCTGCTGTGCTCACAGCAGCCCTGGGGAGCTGCTCCAGCCTCTCACGGAACCGGAATGGGAGGCGGCTCCGGGTGCCTGCACGGATGCTCCTCTCCTGCAGCATCTGGGCTCGTGCCAGATCAAAGTGGATATGTAACCATGGCTTCATTTCTTAGGGCCAAGAATCTGTAAGTCAATTACCAAATAAGCCATTTCACAGTTAATTTTACTGTGTTCATTCGCAAACAGAGTAAAAATCATCAGCCAAGGGGAATTTCCTGTTTCAGTCAGGTTTCCATGCAGCTGTACTCTTGAATGAATCTCTGTAGTGAGTAGATTGAAACACCAAAACCAGCCACAGTGACCATGGTAAAGCTGTGAAAACTGCTAGTTAATGTTTGAATATATACTTTTTTCTTTTTCAGATATTTTCAAATATTACTTAAATTCAGTTGGTTAGCAAGAGGATAAATATTTTTTTTGCCAGCTCAGCTGATAAACTCCATTTCCTCTGTTTGTCCTGGAAAGTTATTTAAATTATTCATAGCTTGATATATCTGAAAATCAGAAGGGACCTTTATAATCTCATAGTCTGACCCTCTGCATAACACAGGCCAGATTTCCCTCAGGAGTTCCAATACTGACCCTATAACTCACGCAGTGTAGGAAGATATTCTGATTTTGTTTGCTCTTGTATTTTCAGTATTTGAAGGGCATGTTTAAAGTCAAACTCTTCTGGATAAATGATTTCTTGCCTCATCCTTTTAAACTGCTGGCACTACATATCTGGAATTTTTTTATTGTGTTTGGTTTTCATTTGTTCTTATTGTCATACATCTTGTCTTTGAATGCTAAGGACAGATGAACATGATTTTAGGTTTGTTATTTCCATCAAATTTGAAGATTGGTGTCTACATTATACATTCGTAGGTCTGAACCTACTTACTTCATCTCTCAGAAACAGAGTTGCTAAATTATTTCTTAGTATTTAGCCTAGAAAAAAGTAGACTCATGCTCAGTCTTACCTCTGACTTTGGCTGCCAGGTTGAAACCACAGACTTCTACTCCAAGAGTGACTCAAAGGAAGAAATTACAGTCTCAGCTATTATCTCAAGAGTCAATAACTTCTCTCTAACTTAATTTCCTCAGTGGTTAGAAAGAAACATGGACTTTTAGATAATGTAGTTGTGTCTGTGTCTTGGTTTGCAAGGAATATGGGAAACTGATGTTGCTTTTAAATCATGAACAATTATCTGGTTTTTAAGAAAAAATAAAGCTGTTTTTATGGAACGAAAATCTTTTCTATCAGCATGCTTTGGCCTTTTTTAAATGAAAAATCATAACTTGTGCTGTTAACACTTGGTGTATATTGTGCTAGAAATAGGGCAGGGATTTGGTGGGAGAACAGAAACCACAATTTTAGGTATGTAGATGGTATCATAACCTGGAAGCCATTCGATGGTTTTGAAACTGGCATAGAAATTCAATGTTTTATCCTCAAAGTGAATTATAAATCGTTGGAGACAAGAATTCAGAATTCAGGTCTTGCCATCAGTCAGGTGTGGGGCAGTGCAGTGGCAGAGCAGCCCGTCAGTAATTCTGGGGGTGCTGCCTGTCAGAGGCACTGCCATGATGAAAGTCCTGTATTAAGCCTGAAAGAAATCACACAGCACATTGACAAGATGAAATAAATCCACACCTGAAATGTTTTAGAGGGTGACAATTAAGATAAAAACTGCAACTCAGATAAATCTTAGGTATATGATGATCCTGGGACTGTAACCTGAAGTCATGAAGAAGAATATAGAGCTAGGTCTACCTTCTTTGCAAGGGTATGTGGTGATAATATTCTTCTTCTGATTGATTGTGATTAAAACTCATTTAATTGTCCTCCTTTTTTGTTGCCCCCCACCTCCCCTTTCAGATACGTCAGCTCTTTAACTACTGGGCATTTTATTTTATTTTATTTTATTTTATTTTATTTTATTTTATTTTATTTTATTTTATTTTTTTGAATGTGAGTCTAGCCTCTTTGTTGCAAAAGTAGAAATGGATTCAGTAGTGCAGAACAAGTATTGATGCTGGTGATGAATCATGTAATTAAAACTGCAAGTAGTATGAAAAATAATTTCAACCTATTAACCTGGATTAGTGTGTGAGGGAGAATTTAAATCTCATTTACTTGAAAGGTTATAGGTAATAGAGTTGTTAGTGAAACTTTTGAAGGATTTTTCATGAGGTTAAAACTGTGCAGTATTTTCTTTGGAGAACTGTAGCGCAAAGTATGAAGTATTAAAGGTGCAGTGAGCACAAAGATGGAAATCATGTTTAGAGGAAGAATTATTGTTTTGTAAACTCCTGTACAACTTTGAAGGATCTGGTGATGAATGATATTAAAATTCAGTAATTTACCAGCATCAGATTAGATGGGAAAGTCATGGCTATTTCTTCTAGAGCTTATCAGTATTTCAGAAGATCAGAAAGCAAATTTTGATGACAGATTGGCCACAACTGTCAGTGTGGTTTAGTTGGAACATTATGTATAATTTTGTCATAGGCTAAGGAGGGTGTTTCCAGGTGAAATGAGAAAATATCAATATGGGACCTTAAAGAACCTGCTAATGTTTTAATATTCAAGCTTCAAAAAGGCACTAGTATTGGAATGGGTCCAGAGAAGAGATAGAAGAGAAGTGGAGACTGAAAGAGAAAACTTCTGGAGGGCTCATCTGTTCTGCTTGAGATTGAAATGCAGTAGAGGGGCTGCATGGTTTTGGGATTAGATTGATGTCCAGAAATTCCAGGAACACATGGGGTCAACATATCTAGGTGAAATTTGTAACTTGTTCAATAGAAGTCTGCTCTGTTTTGATCCCTCTGTGTGAAATGAGGGGTTGCTGGTACTGTTCCGCATATTTACATACACTGAGTGAAATTCTAGACAGAAATGTGATAATCTTGCTTTTCCCCAAAGCAACCTTAGCTGATTTTACCAGTAGAGTTGCTTCTGCCTTTGGGGTTTTTTTCCCTACTCTTTTTATCAAAATGCCTACAAACTGTGTGCAAGAACAAATTATAGCTTGATATTACCTCCAAGAAAAAGTATAAAAAAAGAAACCTGATATGAATGAAAAAGGAACCTTTTCAAGTGAGCCTTAGGATTTCAGAGTTATCTTTCTGTATCATCAAAGTGAAAAAAAAAATTTCTTTCTTGTTCTGTTTTCTCTAAGAGTAGAATATCAAATTATAGATATGTTTGAAAAAAAATATAATATCTGATTTCAACAAGCTTTAGGACATACTCTTATTTTTCTGATAGAGGTAAATGCATTTTGGCATTTCATTAGTAAATATGTCCTTTTATTATAAATTACTGTGCAGTCACTTTTTGGTCTGATGACAATAATTATATTTTTTGTAATACTGTATGTTCACTGTGTAACCCATCTCTCCAGTAGCCTGTATCTCAGAAATTAGTTAGTGTGCAGATTTGTAGGTACTTATTCATGAGCATCGTTGTTCTTTCATAGGTGAAAGTTATGTCTCATATCTCTGAAGCTACTCTCTTACAGGATCAGTTAAGAGGAAAGAGTTCTGGTTTGTATTTTAATTAATATTGTGCAAAACACTTTACTGGAAACATTTTTATAACTTGCATAGTACAAGACATCTTAAGAATAACACTGCTCAAATTTACGCTTCTACATAATCTGCTATCTACAGTAATTTTAAACAACAATTTTAGTAAGCAAATATTAAATTTAATAGCAAATCTGAAGTAGTTTGGATATGATAATCATTTCAGTTTAATGCAATTTCCATTGGTGATTCACTTGCTAAACTTAGAAATATTTCCATTGACATGATTTTACATAATCTGGTGATTAATAGTAGATTTTCTATTTTAATATGGGAAAATTCTTTACAGTCTAAGTCAGTGTCAGAATTTATAGGGGCTAAACTAAATGCTTATTACAACAGTGACTTGAGTTAATGCAATAAGCCCATAGAGGCAGTGCAGCATTAGGGCACAAGATGCTCCTGAGAAGGCTTTTCTTGAAAAAAAAAATAAAATTCTTATGACAGCACTCTTATGACAGCATTTCATGACTAAATTTCATGGATGTTTTTTACCTCAAACACATCCAAAATATTTGACTCTGTAATGAAGTAGCACTTACTGAACATCTCTGTTGCATTCTTATTTCTCAGTAAAATACACCACTACTTGAGGCTGCTAAAATTTATCTCCTCTTGTAAAGGATGAAACATTAAATTTGGTACATAATCTGCAAGTTGATGAACAGATGTACTCTATGTAGTATGGTCTCAGTAAAACTTGGCCACTGAGAGTATTTTTTTATTTTCTTTTTATTTGTGTTTCTTCCCTACTGAAGATTTTTTTTACATTCAGCTGAGTATATTTGTGTGCTATGGTAGATCTCATTTGGGAATTAATCATGATATATGCTGTGACAGCTCTTATATTAATTAATTTGGTCTTGAAGGCTAAAAGTAAAATTTTGCTTGTTTCGTTTTCAATTGTAATGCCAAAGTCAGCACCTTGATATATCTTTCCACAATGTAATTTGTGTGAAAATTGCTTGTTGAGAATCGTGTACCTTCATTTACCAAGTCATTTTTCTTGATGGTAACTGCACTGCTCTTTCTCACTGTAGCCATGCTGAAGACTGTAATTTACGTGTTAAATGCTGTTCCTACTGCTTCCTTCCCTCCCTGGTGAAATTCGGATAGCAACACTTCCCTGCAGAGTTGACACATGATTAACTTACTATGTCTCCTGTGACCTTTATTCTTCCTGCCTCTACCAGTGGGCCTGTATCTCTCAGAGCAAAACAAAATCTTCTCTTTTAAATGAAGCCTTTTTTTTTGGTTAAAGGAGTAAGAGATATTAGTGTTAAGAAACAATATCATTAACCAAGTAAAGCTAATGACAGAGAACATGAGGAAATGATCTCTTAACAAGTTAATGGGTGAGTGCTTATCCCCAGTTCAGTTCCTATTTATGTCCCACTGTCCTCGACTTTGGGCACTTTGCCTAACCTGCCTTTGCTGCAGTTGCTGGTGTGTGGCAAGGGCTCCACACAGAACTGCCAGACCTGATGTTTCTGTCTGCTCTTCCTGGGCATGCAAAAGCCTCCTACCCAACTAGGTCAGAACTGGAGTTAGGATTGGGAGAGCCACTGAATTCAGGCTATTCAAATATTTACAGAAACAGCTTTACACTACCTCAGGACCTCCAAACAGATCAAACCCAGCTGTTTTGTTTATTTTTTTTGTTTTGATTTGTTTGCTACTGCCTTAACAGCATCTTCACTGCACAATTTAGCCAGGTATTATTTGGTATAAACTCACAAGTGCTGAGTCAGTGGTATTTTTACACACACAAACACACACACACTCATACACTCCCCAGCAATGAAAGCACAGATGTTCTGTCAGAGCATTGACACAGAGTGAAAGCAGCCTTCTGTCTCACACATCTTGCGTGGTGAGTGGCAGGAACACTGAGTCCATAGCCTAGATGCTCTGGATCATTCCTCCATGTGGCCACTTAGGATTTCTGACTCCCAGGCACCAAAATTAACAGCCAGAATTAAACCTTCCCTCCCCATGTCATGGTTTGTAATTCTGCCAAGCTTTATAGAACTACTAAAAAAATCATATCTGGAATGTCAATGCATTGCCAGGTGCATAAATTAAGAGGAAATTGCCCATATTTAAATTCATTAATCAAGCAGAGACTGAATCATTCCAGCTCCAGAGATCCCCAGGAAAAGACGCTTTTGGGTCAGGAATATACCGAGAATGAGCTGTTTCTGATGAGCATTAGTCATTATATACCTGTTTCTCTTAGTGCCTGCTGTCTCGCTTTGCTTTCTGCTGTACTCCTGCTGTCCTGCCCTGGGGATACTCTTTAACATAATCTGGCAGTTCCAGTTTTCTTCCTGTTCTGTGAGCAATTTCTTTTAAACCTTCAACAGTCTCAATATACTCAGTATTTTTAGTTCAAGAGGAGGAGAAATTTCTAGGGCATTAGTAAATGCCTCTTTTTTTTCCTCCTTTTTTTTTTTTTTTTTTAATTAGTCATCTTCCAGATGCATTGAATAACTTTCAAAACAAGGCTTGTCTCCACTTAACAAAGTTAAATTCATTGAAGCACTTCCTGTTACTAGGAGAAATAGAATTACTGAAACTGAGCTAAATGCCTGACATCATTGTTTCCAGGGGTAAAATCCTTGCTGTAAATAGATTTTACCCAAGATTTAACATTTTTTGTCCTTCAAAAATTGCTGGCTCTAAATATCATCACATCTATTATTAATTTATTATTATTAGTATTAGTATTAGTATTATGTTTCAAGGCTGCTTTGTCAGTGAACATTTATGCCAGACATTGTTTCAAGAATAGGAAGGTGAAAGATGAGAGTGCTTCATGGGCCTTTGGTTGCCAGTGATGGATCACTTTTTGAAAAATAAACAGCACAATGTCTGTTAAGAAGTCCAGCGTAGCACAGGTTTGTACAGTGTCGCTATAGGACACGAAAGAACACAGACACACACCGCAGCTCAGGTGATCAGAAGAGAGAAGAAGAGGATTTATTTTTTCTGACTCCAGTATTTATAGTTTTCAAAAAGTGACAGTGGATTGGACGGTGGCAGTGCCACCTCTCCAAAGACACTGGACAGGCAAACAGTCCATCAATTTTTCTCCTCCTCTATGGAGGAATACAAAACACTGAGGTGTTTACTGAAAGTGTGTGAGAAAGTTCTTCACAAATATGTAAATATCAGAAGGTTTAGATAGTCTTGCAAAAATCAGGGCGACGGTACAGCATAGTTTGGTGCTGGGTGAAGAGTCGAACCTTACAGCTGGTACTTCTACCTGGCACAGAGAGGTGTCCAACAGGGTCCAGCAGCTGCAGGCAGCTTGCTGGTGCTGGCTGTGCTAGTGAGCACCTCACTCCTGCCTTTATCCTGAGCAAACACGGCTTGCCTCTTTGTAGCTGCCTCAGACCTCTGTGCCAGCCTGCACTGCTCTGGAGATATATGAGGACAACTGCAGGTGCGAAGTTAAAAGTAGAGACAAAGCAAATATCTTTTCTGAGAGTGGTACATGTGCCTTCAGGATCTGGTTGTCACTGGACTCGGTACACAAAGGGTCAGTTTGGTACAATTTGTTTCTTCCCATTTCTTTTTTTATCCCCTCCATGTTTATGAAGAATTTTTATGCTCTCTCTGGACTTACATTTTGAAAGCTATAATTGCTCTGTGATATCACTAAGCCACACAGTTTTCCTTGGTGCATTTTATTAAAGATTGCTAATAATATTCCAGGCTCTGTGTATCTGATTCACTAGAAATGCCTAGAAAGAGTAGGTGTATTCTGCTATTGTTGACTACATTTGGCTTGACTCAATTAGTCTGGTGTTAAAATTATGTTAATGGGATGGGCTTGCACAAAGAGAAAAGCCTGTGGGTGAAGATTCAGGGTTTTAAATAGGCTAGTCTTCATTCAGTTTTTGTTCTCTGAAAAATGATTTGAGATTTGTCCATGTATTCTGTAAAAATACCAAAATGTTTTTGAAGATATAGAGGGATTATTTTAGTTTATAGCTGAAAAATTATATGGAGAGTGTAAATAATTTCTATAAATAGCTAATGAACTTTGTATGTTATTGCTGCCTTTGTTCTCTATTTAAAAGTGCACTGTGGTTCCATGTTCTGTCCCTTACATTTTGCTGTAAACACAGTCTTTCAGAAATATAAATACTATTTTTCCCTATCCAGATCTGTCAGTAAAGGGCTGAAAATGCATTTCATGCTAGAGACTCACTTAATCTTCACTTTCTTTGTTATCTTTAACTCTTTCCTCCCACCCTCTTGCCAATCCTTGATTTTATTTGCTTATTTATTTTGGAGGGGAGAGGTGGATTTGCCCTGCTTTACACAGCTGTGGTTGTCACAAAATATTTCCTTTTATCTGTAAGTTTCAAGGTATTCTGCTCCTTTCTGAGATCTGCTGAAAGCTTTACAATGGGGCCGAGTATCACTTGTCCACGTAAATGCTGACTCTGCCAACCAGAGGATAAACCCACACAGATTTCATAACTCAGCAGGCATTTCCCTTTTGAGTGTGACATCCTTGTTGAGAAGGTGAATCTGTACAAGCAGCCAAGGCAGGCTGCGAGAACCAGCACTGGGGGAAAAGAAGATATCAATGTGACACTTCTGCAGAAACTAAATTCAGTCGGTGTAAGAATAATAATGAGCAAGAATAAACAGAGAAGTCGCCACCTCAGCTCTGCTGAATTAAGCTGAATTGCCTCTTGTGGAGTGTGCTTTTTGCTCCCCTCTGCTGAAGTGCCACGTGTTCTGGAGCAGGAGACAAGGATGGTGACAAAGAGGTTAAGAGCTGAACGCAGAGAAGTATCAGCATTTTGCTTAAACTCCCTGCCTTGATCTCCTCAGAAACACAACACAGCTTACCTACACAAATGAAAAGCAGAAAACTGCTTGAAAAGATTAACATTTGTTTTGTACTAGTCTAGGCGGTGTCAGATGTGATGGTTAAAGAGGTATGAAATGGCCTTGATTGTGGTTAAAGTTTTGTGTTATCTGCTCTCTTGCAACTCTTGACACGGGATGAAAAATTCTTTTGTAAAATTCCCTTTGATATGAGAGGGGAATTAACGTTTACTGGAAACAGGATTGGGTAAAATGTAATTTTTTCTATGTTGTATCTTCCTTGCATTACTAATAGTTGCCAAGGAAACCAGCAGAACTCTAAAGTCTTCTCCTGGAAAGGCGGCTATGGTTATAAACAAGGTCATTTCACACTGTGCCTGCAGATTAGAAAACTGCTAGTGGTGACCTGCTATGGGTTTTGTTCTTCATACTGGTGCCTGTTACATGTTCAATTTCACTTAGACAAAAAGTGTTTAACCTGGCCAACAGTAAATGGGTTTTGTTTGGGCNCTCTAAAGTCTTCTGGAAAGGCGGCTATGGTTATAAACAAGGTCATTTCAAACTGTGCCTGCAGATTAGAAAACTGCTAGTGGTGACCTGCTATGGGTTTTGTTCTTCATACTGGTGCCTGTTACATGTTCAATTTCACTTAGACAAAAAAGTGTTTAACCTGGTCAACAGTAAGTGGGTTTTGTTTGGGCTTTTTTGGTTGGTTAGTTGGTTTTGGGGTGTGGTTTTTGTTGTTGGTTGTGGTTTTTGTGTTTTGGGGGTTTTTTGTTGTTGTTGTTGTGGTTTTGCTGTTGTTGTTGACTCTTTGTTTTTGCTTGTTTGTTTTTGTTTTGTTTTTTTGTTTTGTTTTTTTTACAGTAAGCAAAACCTCCAATTTATTCTGATTTACCTGCAGAGAAATTAATGTGCACTGTGAAGGTTGCCTGTCTGGATTGTCACATTGCTCTGGAGCCTTCTGTTAGAATCCAGGATCTGTCAATCTTCTGTGCTTTCTTTTCCTGGGGAAAGTGGATACCATTCAGTAGTTTTACCAACCTTTTATTATGATAACAAAGTAAATTAGCTGTCTTTATACATGGGCTGTAATTATTTTCCAAGAAATTAAGCTTGGCTCTTTGCCTTTCATCACAAAGGGCACTGTTTCTTATGTTTTACGTTGTCCACCCCTGTCAGGCACAGCTATGAGCCTTGGCACATCCATCATCAGGCTTTCAGGGAAAAAAATGCCAACATTTGTGATAAATCTTTCTAAGAAACAAATGCTTATGAACTTTTTCTCCTGTTGAATTTACAGGTCTGATGTTTATTACCTCACTGATTTCAGCTAAAGCCTAAGGAGGAAATTGATTTAGGATGAAAACAGGTAATAATAGCTTGATTAGAATAATTTTCAACTTCAAAGGACCCTCATGTCCTTCTGCATAAAATAGTGATCATCAAATCAATTTGTGTATCTCTGATTCCTTTTTTGCCTTTTCTGAAGGTGATGTTCTTTGCAAAGAACACATTAGTCATAGTGTTTTACTTTGCTTTGAATAGCACTTCCATTTCTGATTTGCTTAAATGTTTTAGTTTCCAAGCTCAAATACATTCAGGTTGTTAAGACAATCAGAAGTGATTGACAGCTATGAATACTTCTTCCAGAAAGTGCCACAGACAATACACTAATTTTTGGTCCTTAAACAAGCTGTTTCTGGCTGTCACCAATCCCACACACTTTACAACTTACTCCTGGGTTTAATTTTTGTCTGTTTTGTGACGGAGAGGACAAATCTGATGCTTAGAGGGGTTGCAGTTTCAAGCTATCTGTGACTACTCCTGTTCAGTGTGACCAAGGAGCGTGCAGATGTGTCTTGCTACCTCCCTGTTGGTTCTCCCAGGTATTGTTGACAGCATCTCCTGGCATTTAGGAAGCTCTGCTGCCCACACTGAGCTCAAAGTCCTTCAGCCTCTGAGGCATCTTGCTTAAAAAGCTCACTGTCTAGGAAAAAAGGTGATGTTGACACACAGTCTGTGTCACATTTGTAATTCTCAGCAGAGAGGAGTCAAAAGAACTTCATGCAGGCATCAATAGTTTTTATATTTTGAATAAAATGATTTGATTTGAAATTCATGCACTTATTAGTACAATAAAAATAATATTCAACTGTATTTCTGTTGATGAAACTCATCAGTGTTATATCTTAATGTTTCCCACCTGGGAAATATCTTCAAAAGACAGTTAAGTGTTGTTACTTACTTATTACAGGATGTGAAAAGTAGTTACAGAAGATTCTGGTGTGACCAAAAACTTTGGACAAAAGGTTGAAGGGACAAGCTATAGTTCTCTGGTTCCCTAGTGTGATTGACCTTCTATCACCAGTGAAGCATTAGAAATTATTTCAGAGGAGAATAGTTGTTGGCAGAGGAAAAACTTTTCACACATCTGAAAGAAAACCACTCTGTCACAAAAAGTTCATATGTTCAAAAGTTCAGTTCTTGTGGAGCATAATATGCCTTTTCATGGACTTCTGATACTTTAATTTTTATCTATTTAATATTTCAAGAAATGTGCCCTGTAGCTTTTGCCATTGTGTTTTGATTCTCAGATGCGTGTTCCTGTGAATGAGCTAGTGCAATCTTGGCTTTTTTTCATATGCATTTGGTAGAGCAGGCAGATTACAGACTAAAAGTTACTGATTGTGATTAGGTGATTTTAATTCTCAATATTGTTCTTATCAATCAGTTTTCTTTTCAGCATCAGATTTTCACAAGCAGTAATTTTCCTTGGCATTGTGATTCTTTGATTATAAATGCCCCATGAGTAAGGCATTATATTAGGGAAGCACAGTTTACTTTGAGGACTGATATTCTTTTTTTTCTCTACTTTGATTTTCTTTACATCTCAGTTTTCTTTATCAATAGTTATGGCTAGGAGAGAACTACTGTGATAGCCCAGTAACTAAGACATGTCTTAATTTGCATATTAATTTATCATTGAATAAATTTTATAGATCTTAGCATAGAATCTCATGGGAAAAATAGTAACTATTAATTATATGAACAATATACTCTGACCTAGTTTTGGGCCTCACTGTCGCAACAGAACTACACAAATAACAGATATTTGTCTACCAAGCATGTCTAAATGTCATGTTATTTGATGAGGAACTAAGACCAAAGGGTTTCACCTAAAATATAATCTTCCTTGCTATTTGAAAAGCAAAATCATAAGGGGACGACTTAACTGAAAAGGAATGATATTTTCAAAATGAAACGACGTTTTGGCATTTTAGATTAAGAAATCAATATATTTCATTCTTGTAGAATCTGAGTCCAGAAAACAGTCACGAAACACCGAGTGGTTTTTGCACTGAGATGTGGTTTGTAATAACTCTTGATATATCCAAAAGATCTTAAAAAAAATAAAATTGATCTATCTCTTTTTTTGGTCAAAATTACCATGTTTTTCCACCTTGCCAATGATACAGAATTTTTGCTAGAAGGAGGAGCTGGTCTCTTGGGCTGCTGCTATATCATAACACAGATGATTTCTGCCATCTGACCTCTTGAGCAGTAAATATCTACATTATTGACATTTTTTCATTTTTGTCTGTTGGTATTGCAAATCTGCAGAACTTTAATTCAAAATGTTTTTCCCAGTTGTCAAGACTGCCAGATTTTAAAAGGCTGACACACCCTATTTATACCCAGCTCTGATATGCTGCATTCCACTGGACACTACAAACCAAAGTAAAAGAAATAGAAAAACATAGACGAGAGTCCTCAAATTGGAGAATTATCATGAGTCCCTTTAAAGACAAAACTTTCATCTCAATCTTTTTGTAGGTTTTGCTTATACAAATTCTAGATATAAATTCTAGCACTTTGGCATCAAAAAGGAGACTTGTGTCCAGCCATTCTCCTCTGGAGACATGGTGACCAACCAGTGCATGGTTGGACTGTGGACTAACGCTCCTCCCCACCAGGAGTCTGTGATGTCCCCCTCTCTGTGCTGTCCTCACTGCAGGGGCCATATTGTTGTGCAGGATGTCACAAACACGGTGTGGTGTGACAGATCAGATCATTCACCTGTGTTTCAGTGCGGTCTGTATTTAGGAAGCATGAGAGAGAGGCGGGAAGTGGAGGGCTTGGGGGATGCTGCACCCTGCTTTCTCCTCAGGAAAGGCATAACCCTGTACCAAATAAATTTTTTTAGCTCTACATGCTGCTCAGACATACAGCAGTCATGCCCACACATCAAAGACATTGTCATTGCCATGCTCTTCCCTGGACATGTCCTACTGGCAACTCTCACAGCTGTTTGGCCCTTTGGCCTGACACTGCACAGCAGCTCTTACTATAACACCAAGATTGCATTAATCTCATGTATAATTCAACTTCATGTCTGATTTAATTGTGTCGTTTGTCCTGTGACCTTTCATGACTACCACATATGCCAGGCTTGATTCTTTTCAAGGTCCAGTTCCATCTCTTTTTCTATGTATGCAAGGATCCCCAGTTAGCTAAATCTTTCTGTTAAGGGATGCTCAGTGTACACTGTCACGGGAGTCAGGAATTGATCAGGGGTAATTTATTGAGGCTGTTTTGCCTGGACCTTGATTCTTTCCAGTACAGATAAGTTTCAAGATTTAGTATGTATTTAGCGTTATTTTTATAACTGCTGAGAAATGAAGAGGAGCAGGATTAAATCCTTTACACTCTAGAGTGAGTCAATTATTATGCCTTTTTTCCTGTTTGTTAATTTGTTTTCTTTCTTTCTTGAAGAAAAATGGGAGAATTTAAGTACTTTAGGTACCAGGATCATTCTAGCTGGAAATCTCCTTACAATTTTAGTTGTTTCATTATTTCCTAAAAAAACCACAACCATAACTGATTTATTAGAATCTTTTGGAAGTTAAAAATGATGATGCTGTATTTATGGCATAATGAAAGAAATGTTTTCCATTTCTCATTACAATGTGTGTCTTAATACCATTGTATTCTTTCTTACAAAGTAGAAAGCCAGACTGTCTAAGGAGAGCACTATGCCTTTATCATGATGTCAGTTCTGTCACTAACAGCTCTCAAAAGGCAGTGTAGTCATATGTGTCAAGAAGCATTATAATTATACAGTCTGCATCACAGTTCTTATTTTATCTCCTTGCACATATACACCAATATTTTTCCTAACTTAATGTCCAGAAATGTAAGAATAATTGTCCTTTACATAAGCAGATAAATCTGTAGTTTCTTCATTCACCTGGCAGTACTGGTAATTCTATTTTTTTTAAGCCTATAATAATTAGTCTTCACAATGGTCAGATTTTATCATTAAAAGTATACCCTTGATCAGTCCCTTGGCACACGGTTTTACCCAAATATTTGATCCTTGGAAGTCTGCCAGTACTTTCAGACTAAAAGATTACTTGAAATTTCTTTTACATAATGTATGCCAAATTGTTCTTCTCCTGGAATACTTACAGAACTATTTCTGCTATTCCCAGAGCACCACTGAGTAATTCCTTACTGAATTTCTTACTGTACTGAATATTCATGAAAACTTATGAAATATGATGGTGTTTCTTCTAGCAGTGTTTTTTACAGTGTCTTATCCATAGAGTTTTACTTTCTTATGGCTGGTTTGTTCCAACTGTTATTTTTTCCTTCTTGTGGTTGGGTGATTCTTCCAAAGGATAAAATAAGACTGATGAGCCATGATCATTGTAAAGGCTAGTCCTTTCCTAGCACAGATGACAATATCTCATCCTTTTCCTAGTTTAGCAGATCTTAGCTTAAGCTATTGAGATGCCTTTATTTGATATTCCTATTGGAATGTTGTCTCTGGACAGAATTATTATGACAGAAGAATTTTCAAACTAATTTTGCCAATGTCCAGTTCACAACAGGTTCTCTTGGTGCACGAGGGCAGAGAACTGAATGCCAGAGTATCATCAGATATGGAGATACATTTTATTCAGAAATCTCTAAACCAAGGATTTTTTTTCTTTCTGATGATTTGCTTTATATTTTTAATCACAGTTTTATAATTTCAGTATCTAGATCTGTCTCATGAGCTAGTCTTGTGACCCAGGCTCCTCTAAGAACTCCCCTGGTGAGAGGGAAATGAGGTGATGAGGAATGAGCAAACAAGTGTTGTTCAATAGTCAGATGTAGTTATATTATTGCTCAATACTTACTGCTATTTTTATCGTGTTTAATTAGAAAATTGCAAGTAAATGTAGAGTATACCTCAAACATGCATTTTCGTGATAATGCATATGAGAGACTCTTGCAGAGGAGGCCAGAATCACAGAGGACAATGTTTGCTCTTTGATTTATATCTGTTTCATTTTCCCCAGGCTTCAGGATAGCTCAGTATCAATCTGTTTCTCTTATCTCTTTGACTAGCTTGAGTTAGATCAAAGAACTCTGTATTTTCAGAGAATCTACATAATAGTTATAAATACACTGAGAAATTCCTATCTTGGTTATAGCTTCTGCCTTCCTGGAAAAAATACTAAAATGCTGTTGAAAATAAGCAGTATTGAAAATAAAGAGAAGAAATACTAATAAAAAAGAGTAGCAAGTGTCACAAACACCATCCTCTCACAGAGACCTGTAGAGGTGTCTTGTCCTCCACAGTACAAGACCAAACACCTGACTAAGAGTCTAAAATAGTACTGCAGAAGTATTAGAGTAAAGGAGCTCCTCTGGAGAACATCCTATGAAAGGCTCTCATTTCATAAAATGCTTGGAATAGTTTTTGAGATTCTGTCCTCTTCAAAGCTCATGCCTGAACTCAGGCTGTTTATGGGTTTAAGAGGAAAGTAGGACATGTACAAGTCCAAAAAATGACAGGGCTATATTTTGGTGTGATTCTGCAGGCATCTGACAGAGCAATGCTGTTTTGTGCTTAAAATTGCTTGATCCTCTGCTTCTCTCAACCAGTAACACTTTTCCAGTTCCTGTGTGCTTCCAGAAAGTAATCAGACAGACTCTGGTGCACCATGAAAATTAACTCAGTGCAGAGATGTTCAGGCTAGGAGAGATCCAGCCTTATATAAAATCACATAAAACAGTGCTGCATGGTGTTTTCTGACCAGGACCAGATAAAATCAAGCCAAATGAACTTGGTACCCAGCCTAAATTAAGAAGCTTTGATTCTTGTCAAATGGTTATTACCTTTGGGACCGTTCCAAACCTTTGTGACTAGACTCTCTCTGGATCTAAGATCAGATGACCATAGCCAGCATTTCTATCACAACTTGTCCCTTTCCAATTTCAGGACTAACATGAGTAAAATGAGATGCTCCTGCATCTGTCAATAAAAAACTTCTAGTGTATTCCTTGTGAAATTCATAAGCATGTGTTCTGTTTGCTGCCATAGATATAAAGAACAGAAGTGATTCAGCACTTCCAACCTCATGATAAAAAATAATTAAAATACTCCAGAGCTGTTCTGGGTTCTTCAATTTCCCTTTTCTCTACAGAAAATAATGAGTTTGAAAAATAACAAATTTGCTTCCCAACCTCTTTTTTTTTTCTTTTTTTTTTTGTGGTGGAGGAGGAAGAGTTAATTTGAGCTACTGTTCTTGGATAATCACAGGAATTTAGAAACTAAAACTCCATCTAATCTAACACTGCTTTTTTACAGCAGTGAAACCTGACCAAGGTTATTCATGCCTCTAACCATTGACCTCTACATTCAATAAACATACAGCTGAAAAATGACTGCATCAAGGAGTTTGTCAAACTTGGCCAGAGCATGAATTTGAAGAAACAACTTGTACAAATCTCTGAAAAATTACTTTGTAAAAATGGCATTTCCTTACTGAAAAAAAAAATCTGCTCTTGTATATTCAGACATGTTTCTTAGAAATGAAGTATTGGTTTGCATTTGTTTTTGTTTAGCCAATGAGGATAAAAAGCTATTGGATTGGTTTTGGGCATTTTAATTTTTTTTTTACTTTTGTGCTTTTGTGCATTCAGTAGTTTATATCACACTGAGACACCAGGGATGGGGCTTCCATAGTCAGCAGAAGGATACAGTTTGTAGATATGTAGATCCTAGCCTGATGAAAATTCAGTGATGACTTAGGAAATGAAGGTGGGAAAAGAAAAGAGACGAGATGATAATATATTGTCCTCTCACTTTAAATCAAATGCTTGTTCAGACCCTACCTCTCTTTCACATCTCTAGCGTGTTTAACACATATCTGAGGAAGACTTTCTTACTAATCCTTCAGTTCCACTGAGCATTTGTACTCTTAGAACATGAAAGTAAAAACATTCTACTACTGGTTTTGTAGGCATGGGTCTATTAGCATGTATATAAAAAAGGGTAGCTGTTTTGGGTTTTTTTAATTTAGTTTTCACACGAATCAGAAAACAATGTGTGATGTGTAGCTCACTGCTTGTAGGTCCCCAAGGCAGCGGGCTTCAGTCACAGTAATTGTCCATCTTGGACGCAGTTTGGGTTGATAACTTTCTGTGGAAGTTCAATAACAAAAACTTGGGTTGTTATTCAGGGAAGAAAGGTAAGTCTCCAAGGCTGTTGATGAAAGCCCAGGAGCTCGTTAGGCAGCAGGAATTGCTGGAAGCAGACAGTGTTTGTGAGGGGAGCCCAGCCTGAGCACTGGCCCTCAAGGCCGAGGCCTAATTAGTCCTAATGAGTCCTAATGAGTCCTAATGAGGCTTTCTGAGCACTCAGGGCTGCCCAGGGTGTTTGGTGTTGGTACCACTCTCCTCACCCTTGGGTTGGGTGGGTAAAATGATATTTATAGACAAGTTCAATAGCAAAGATAGTTTCTTTTCCTGGTTGGATTAGGAAAAGACAAAAGTCTGAAATGAGAACTTTTCTGGTCAAAAGGGAGACATCTGGAGTTTCTGTTTAATTAAAAACTTTTCCTGAGGTGTTTGTATAAAGCTCCAGTGAAATGTGTTTCTGTCCACTCTTTACCTTTCATTGTGTCCCTTTTTAAAAATGTTTATGGCAGATGGTGGAAAAAGAAGAAAATAAACAGTGTATCCAAAGAAAACAGAGTTAAAGCATAGTAAAAACTAGGTAATTCAAATTACTGTGATGTATTATTATTTTAAAGATTTGGGAAATATTTGTAAATGTACAAGTGTATTTGATTAAAATATGACAGTACTAATTTATGAAAAATCTAATAATTAAGGAACTGAATTAAAAGGAATATTATTTTTAATTAATAGTTCTGTACTGATGCATCTCTTTATTGGCTTCCTATACCAACTAGTCCCTTCTCTAATAGAATTTTAATACATTTTCTTCTCTAGAAAGGAATTGAACCAATATGATATCCATCATGTTTATTTTATGCATCTTTAATAAATCAAATCATATTTATTAAGGCATGCAATTATGTATGTCAGAAATGTTGACTAGATGTAAATAAAAGCTCTTGTTTGAATGTTGTTCTTAATTATGTGCTCTTGATTTTCATGACTTGCATTTTAGAAAACTAAAAAAACGTAATTGCTAATGAATGTCTGTGCTTGGGTTTGATTATAGTTCAGTGCCTCTTATACAACCATTTGAATCTGAATATAAATATTTTCCAGTTGCTCTTGCTGGAGCACAAGTACTAAAATTCCTAAGTAATGCTAATGTAGAGTTTTAGTTTTTGTCTGAAGTATGTTGGCACTAAAATGAATTACACACAGAGAAAACTTGACATAGTGACATAAAGGCTGAAAGGCAGAACTTCTGGTTTGCAAGTGATTTTAATTTTCTTTTCAAGCCCATCAAATCTTACTGACATTGAATGTTTGGCAGCGGTGAAGTCTTAGTCACAGTGTTGTTAATCTTGTCCTGTGCATTCACTTTTGCAGAGAGCACATAAAACCAAAATGTACATGAGGAAGGTGTGGAACAAATGCCGACAGGTGCAGTTTCAGTTTTCATTGTCTGGACCACGGACACACGCACATCACTGTGATGAAACCAGAGTGAATTATACTGCTGACTAGCTGTCCACAGAGAGCTGAATTCAAGAACTTCTCCAGTACATCATTAGAGAAGCTAGAAGAGGCAGACTCCATATTAATTCTGCTTGCTCTTTAATTTCAGGAAGTCATTTCTGAGCCTTATGGATACGTTCAGGCAGGAGCTCTGTGTGATCTCAGAGTAGCTGAAGGGCATCAGATGCCCTATTTCTGCCACTGAGATGTGCCTCAGCATCCGAGTAATAGATTATAAATCTCTGAAAACATTTTTCAGTCATGCATTTTTACCATATCCCTTAACCAACCACAAGATTTCAAAGAGCATAAAAATCACTTGTACCAGAGGATTTTGCAGCATAGGTAATATTGTAGAAACTCGCTGTATTGTCATTTTGACACAAATAATTGGGCATGGAGCTGCACGTACACAGAAAAAATTAAAAAAAAACCTTTATCACATGCTACCACACAGGACGTGTACTATAGGCTTGCAATTGTAATAATCCATCACTGTCTGTCTGTACTGAAATGGAAAACAAAAAATACGGTGTTTGGACTGGAAAAAAAAAATAAAATTCAATACCTGTGGCACAGTTACATTATTGGGTTATATTGTAGCTGATATGTCTACAAAATTGAACTCTTCTATTGCACTTCAAATTTATGGCTGAGTAAATCAAAAGTCACTTTGTGAAGATGAGGACCTACCATTTTGTAGGTAAAATGTTGTTTTATCTGGAACAAATTGGTGCATATTTATCATTCCCTGCAATGTTACTTCTTACAAAATATAGGCATTTCCTTTGCCTTGTTTAGTTTGCTTCCCGCAGAAAGGATAGTTGCATTGTTGATAGCTTACAAAAAAGCTTTGCTTTATACTTGTGCCTGGGTTCTGCTCATTTGTGCAATGGAGGCTGAGTTTTGGAGGCCAATGTGCAGATTAGGGACATATGTGTGTTCCCACAGTTCTAGACCATTTCCAGCTGGCTGCAGCGGGAGGAGAGCAGGGTCAGAGCCCTCAGCTGTGACACGTTTGAAAGGTGATCTCAATGGAGAAGAGTTTGCTGCAGGCACAGGCAGTGGTAGCTCACAGGGGAAGCAGATGCCAGCTCCTCTCTGAGGAGCATAAAGGAAGTTTTGCTGTCACTGCTGCTGATGTCCTGACCCGACGGAGTTCCAGCTTTACCCCAAGGGATCAATCTCCTGCTGTGTTACACACTTCTGTCACAGCCTGCTCGCTGCTGAGGGGATTGGGTCATAAAGACAAGCTGTTCCAAGATATTATTAAACAATGTATCACCACTTTCTCTATATTGGCACTTTTTCCTTCAGCTACTGAAAGCTGGAAAACTTGACTTCTTTCTGATGAAGAGCAGTGATCATGTACTTTGCATATGTTTGCTAAAAAATTAAAGGAATGGAAAAAATTAAAAAAAAGAGAAGTGGCTGATGATTACTGCAATAAGTTTCCCAAGAAAACAGGGTTATCTAAGCCAGTAACCACACATTAATCAGATTTGTCACAGTTCTCATTTTTCTCTTCTATAACTTTGTTTACCTTTTTAGTGCTTCCTAGACAATTTGCTGCAGCATTGATGATCTTTTGCTGTTGAAAGAGTAGTGCAGTATTATTTCAGTAGATTACTAAATATTTTTAATTTATTTCTTCTGCTGCTTCATCCTGAGACCCTGACATTGCTAAGAGCATAACATGAGTCAAATCTACTTTTGCTTTAATGATGCATCTTGTCCTTTTAGCTACCTGATGTGGCAGCAAAATGATGAGCTGAAGAAACAACCTGCTTTAGTGCTTTTGGGAAGTCCTTTAAGTCTTACACTACTACCACTTATTTTCTTCAGCATTTAATATTGAACATAATTATTCCATTGAGCCACTTGACAGATTCTACTCCATCTACTTTTGAGTGTGCTTATCCTGATGGGTTTGCAAGATTCCTCTTATAACAGCATATTTTACTAATCTGATGGGACAGACTATTTAAGTATATTTCAGATACTCTTGGGCACTGATTTTGGCTTGGCAAGGAATTTAGTTTAGTTATATATATCAAGAGTTTAGAGATGGGTGTCTTGAAAACGTATTTTTTTTGCTCACCAACAATTTCTGGTGAGACTGGATGTTTGTTAATGGTTTGGAATGACACCGAGTTAAGATTTTGGTGTGACTTTTTTTGTTTCTTTTCTTGGTTGGTTTGGGGGTGTACTCCTTTCTTCACTTGCTTATTTTCTCATTGCAACATACCTTTTCTCATATATTTTTTGTTATGTCCCATTTTACTAGGCACTTTACAGTGGCATTTTTGCTGGAGGGAAATACAACCACAGAACTTGTTTTATCTCTTACTGTAGTTTTACTTCCCAAATCCCAGGCACAACAAAACACACAGTGTGGACTCTGCCCAAAATGCTGTCTTGTTTCATCTGGAGGTAGCTGCAATCCGCAGTCTCTGTGCCAGACGAGCGGTAATGTGGCAGATGTGGAGGGAAAGGCAGGAATGTTCTGTCTGTGCTGAAAACATTACAGCACATTGCATTGATCTGCTGTCACCTCAGACCTTCCCTGGCCCAGAGAAGCCAAAATATTATGGTTTTTGAGCTATCTGAAGTTTAAAACAGAAGAGGCAGAAGTCAATAAACAAACCAGACACTTTTAAAGAAAAATGCCAATTTAATAAAAATTTTACTTAAAGTAAGAAGCTTGGAAGCAGATCCTGATACATACTCCACTTTTCCCAAATGTCTGTTGTTCAGTGCAAAATCTTAAACCATTTATTGAAAATATCTGCTCCATGTCTCTGTCAAGGGATCAGATTTCATCAAAATATGACTTTGAAAATCCGCTTTGTCCAATGCAGAGCCAGGAGAAAATTTTGAATATTCATCAAACAGCAGTTGTAGATGTTCACTGAAGAGCCTGAGTCACGCCACAGAGCAATAAATCTCTTCCTTTACCCTTGTAAAACCTCAGATTATTTTTTGGTAAACAGGCACATAAATATGATATGCTTATTTTTTGATCTTTTAAAAGATAAGTAGTGTTCCTACCAGGAAATGTCAAATGCATTTGTGTCACTAAAAATATTTTTTTCAAAGCAAATAAATCACTCTTTAACACCTAACCAGATACTTTTATTTTCAAATTGATTCTCCTGCAAACCTGGAGGAGTACTTAAGATCACTAATGTGGGTGTGTTGTTAATTCTCACTGAAAGCTCTTCCAAACTCAGCTGAGTGTATCACCTGTGAAGATTTTGTTTTGTTTTTGCATGATCCAGCATCCCAGTAACAGTACCTTTACCCTGTTAGGAGCAAAATATGTGTTTTATTGAGACTTTGCATACTATAACAGGTGAACCCACTTGTTTGAATTGCATGATTTTGACCCTAGGTTGTCCACTTGTTGGTGCTGTAGTTTCCCCTGTCATAGATTACAAGACCATGCAGAAAAAAAATTGCCTATATTGAATCATTATTGAGATAGTACTCCACAATATTGTGAAAACTTGTAGCTGGAATACATTACATTACCATGTTAAAAGGTTTGGGATATTAAACAGCACAGCCTCCACAAGGATATCCTTGGGCTGATCAGGATGATAGCAGCAGCAGAGCAGAACAGACCAATTCAGCCATATTACAATGCAAACTCTGCAGCCCAGCTCTGAATTCCCAGAGCTTATTTGCAAATCAGGCAGCAGCTCTTTTAGAAAACATCGTGCTGGATGTGATGTGGCACCTGTGCTGGAGCTCTGCTGCTTTTTAATCACAACAGCTAAAGGTTGCTCATAGAAACATATTTTCCTAAAGGAGTGATAAGAAAAAGAAACAAATCTGATCCCATACTGGTTGACAGAAGGTAGCAAAAATAAAGGAGATGTGAGTTTCCCTAGTACTGAATCTCACCCTGGTAATGAAGCAAAGGTTCATTAGAGATATGACCATAGGGCAGCACTGGACCTTCCTAAATTGATGCACTGAAAGATGCAAGAAAACTTAAATTGTTTGGAGCATGGACATTCATGGTGTACATACTGGGAAATCAGTAGGATGTTGCTCTTGCTCTTCTGGATTGCAAGGAAGCCACTCAGAAAAGAGCTGTGGAATGTGAGAAGGTGAGGTAGCTACAGCTGGAGGCTATAAGGGTAAAGCAGTTGAGTAGGCAGCTCTGAGAGCCCACAGCAACAGAGATGGAGGAATCTATAGATCTGTGAGTAAGTGAGGATTAACTTGAAATTGTCCTGAAGTGGCCTCAGTTTCTACACTAAATTTCAGTACTATTATTTTAATAGTTTTGCTCTTGCTTCACTGTTCACCATTCTATTCTCTGGTTTGGAATGAACAGGCTCTGGTTAAACAAGGTTTCTCCTCTGGTATTTGATGTAATTATCAGAGGAATGGAGTTCTGGCTCTCTGGGTTGGCTTACTCTTATGATTTATGTTTCATACCTTCATTGCACTCTCTCCAAAAAGTTCTTGGAAAGTATGGGAAACAATTGTTTTCTTGTGGGAAGGAGTTTTATCACTCTTTTAAAAAGCTAGCTCCAGGGAGGTGGTCTACTGAAACACCAGCTCCCGGTCCCTGATGATCTGTGTTTTAATACACAATGTTGTGCCAACAACACAAAGAATGAATTGTTACTGATTCATAGAGGAATCAGAAATGTGCTTTCTCTTTGCCTTTTCTCCCCCTAAAAATTTATCAGGCCTTAAAATGTCTTTCCATAAAAAGCCCAGAGATTCAGCCAATTAATTGTTAAAAACAAAATGCCATTTTCTTTTCGTATTGTACCTGATGGAAGAGAAGGATATAGATAATTCCAATAATGCCAGATTACATTTTTAACAACATTTCTTCCCTTGATTGTGTTAGAGATCACAGAGCTTTTGTTCGGTAGTGTCTCAAAACAACACAAAATTTTGTTAGATTTAATTATTAAATATACAGCAAAGCTGGCAGAAATGTTGACAAGTGAACTGAGCTGGGGTTTATTTTTTGCCTTGTTTTGTTTTGCTTTTATTCCGGTGTTGTTCTGGTCCTTGCTACACCTGTAGCTGCTGAGCACAGCAGGAGAGATTTTTCACACCTGTGCACGGGCTGCTCTCATGCCTGCTATTAATGAGCAAACAAAATCCAGGATGAACCTTGTGGGGAAATGCCCCAGGGAAAGCAGACATGCCTGAAGACAGAAAAATTTAAAAAATGAAACTAAAACAAAAAATGCCCTCCCAACAAGTTATTTCTGCAGTTATAAGGGAAATGTATTAGCTAGCTTCGTTCACACAGAGAACTGAATACAATTTCATTTCTTTTTCCCACTCTCTCTCATAGTGGGATATTTAAAATCAACAGAATTTATGTTTGGAGAGAAAGATTTTTGTGAGATTAAACAAAGTTCATTTTTATTTCACTACTTAGAGAGAGCTGCATCAGGGAGTGATTATTATAGGAAAAATATTGGAAAGAAGTTATAGAAATTAAGATTACAGGAAAGCTTAAAAGTCTGTTTACAGAGAGCACAGATCTTAACAGGTATGATGAGATAATTGGTTTAGTTAAGGTCAGTCACCATTTTGTCCAGCATTCCTCAGTGCAGTGAAAAATGCCTTTTCTGCCGTATTAGCAACTCAAGCTGGACACACAGAGAATAAACTCTTGTGTTTTTCTGAAAGCTCTCAGAAAGGTGTTCTGCAGGTGCAGCAGTGGCATGCAGCATGCCAGCGTCACCATTCTCACTGCACATCGCAGAAACCTTTCCTTGCTGCTGCTGCTGGGGAATCCTGTGAGATAAAGTCTCAAAAGTCTCACATGTGCCTTCAGTTTATACTGATCACCCTCCGTTGTTTTTCATCACATAAAGTGTGATGTGCATAGTAAGAGTCTGTTTGTGAAGAATAAATAGCAATTTATAACTAAAATGTAAATTTTATTTACAGTCATGTGTATGCCTCCATAGTTGCTAAAAAGAAATTGTCAAGTGCTACACATTTATTTCCATATTTTCAATAACTGGTTGAGTTAATTCAGATGTGAGATTTGTATTTATTAGAAAAACAGGATTCTTTCTTAAGTGTTAAGGGATGCTGGGATTAGAGATGAGCAAAATAATCAGCTTTAGACAGCTGTAAGAAACAAAATTGGGATAGACTAAACAGTACACAATCAGCAAAGAGTAATTTCAGATTCAATGTCAGAACTGCAAATTGACATGAAAAAATTTTTGAGTTTTATGACTGAAGCTATTTTATTTATTTTGGCACTGGAAACCTGATAGTGCATGACAGAAGGCAGATTTCTTAGAAATATCCTTGGCTGGGATATTTAATTTTATTAATTCAACATTTCTTGTTATTTCTGTAAGCAGATGAAAGATAATTGTCAGTTTCTCTCAATCTTACAAAAGTTACCAGGACACCTTTAATGACATAACACCATGCAATAAATTTTAATAGCTATCATAGATGGTCATCTTTTAAAAGGCCTGACTGTGCCCATTCTGCAATGTCATTTTGTGTGTGTGCATTCTCTGTGCTGATATATGAGCATCTCTGACCTGTAAGTGAGCCCTCGGTGCTTACCTTGCTAAGCAATGTTCAAAGGCCACAAGTTCGTGCTGCTGCTTTTGCTTTAGAAATAAGAAGCCAGCTGGGTTAGCTGGAACTAGCTCTGGGCTTTTTGGAGGCATCGTGGTTTAGGTCTTCAGAAGCAATTTGTGATTGCATCACTCTTTGTTTGCCAGCAGCTTAGAGGACGCACGTTGGTATTGCTGGCGCAGCCACTTGCTAACAGCCAGTCCTGTGTTTGAGCCCTTAGAATAAAACCAGTTGAATGTAGAGTAACATCAAAGTAAAAAACAACCCACATTTTAACCTTAAAGATAGTAAACATATTAAGGAAAGAAGAGTTTTCAGGGGTTAGTATACAATTATACAGTATACAGTTAGTCTGATGAATCAGAGACATTAGGAAGTTGAGGTTTGAGCTATTTAGGAAAACAAGGCTGCAATCCCCATCAGATTTTGTTATTCAGCATCTCAGGCATCTTCCAGAAGGTGTTAAATCCAGGAAGAGAAAATTCCATCTATGACTCCTCCCCTGCTACTTTTAACATACTTTAGGATCTTCACTAAATTGAGAGGATATTTTTTAGGTACACTTAGTTAAGAGGAAGCAGTGAGGGTTCTGAGCTGCTGCAATCAAGAAGAAATAATTTCAGTCCCCTTAAGGATATTTTTTGTTGCTTCGTGGCACTCAGCAGTTTGAGTTTTGCAACTTCTCAACAGAGAAAAACAATATGTGTCAAGAAAAACAGAAATAAGAGAGGCTTGATATTTCCACATGTCCAAAGCGTTTATTATATAACCCTAAATTTTCAAAAACTAGTGCTGGTGAAGAAGCTTGGCTTTTTTTTGCTAGGGAAGATCATTATAATCTCTCAAGACCTTAGCAGCATCTTTTACGTTGATTACAGTGAAAAACAGCTTTGAAAAGAAGTGATACAGACTTCCTTTCAAAACTTTATTTTTATGTTGATTATAGATAAGCAGTGATGGAGAAGAATTATTACATGTAAAGCCTCTTTTCTGTGCCTGATTTTTGAGATGTCTGAAGGTCTCACCTTATCTCTTTGTTACCTCATCTCCCAGTGCACACAATTTATCAGTAGCACCCCATGCTCTAAGATAGAGCTCTGGTAATGATCAGAGATATTCTGGTCAAGACCAGAGTTCAGAGCTTCCCTTTCCCTGCGGAGTGCTGGCTGGTTTGCCCTCCCTCGTCTCAGCCCTTCTGCTCCCTTGGTTGCCTGAGGCTTTAAAAGTTGCCTGCAGGCCCTTCTTCCTAAAAGTAGCTCTCAGCTCCTTCATCCCTGTTTAGACAGTAAACTCCTAGGACATGGGATTTCTCTTTCTCTGAGTGTGTACAGCCAGAGATAATTTTGTGGAACAGCAATCAGGAGCAGGGCCAGAGGCCTCGAGCCAAGGGAGAGAGACCTGCTGGACAATTAGGCAGGGAGTGCACAATTCATGCTGTTTGGGAGGGAGGAACATCAGCCCAGGTTCTCCCAGCAACCCTCTGTAGCTGAACTGGTTTTGTCTATTGCCAAAATAAAAACTAAAGTAAACCAAACTGGCTCATGCTGACTTGCTTTACACGGTGCTGCAATGGTTAATGAAGGTGCAAGTGGAATGGTTGCATCAACTGTAAAAATTGGATCTGAGAGATCAGGAGCCTCATAAACTGCACCTGCTTGACTCCTTGCTGTTGTCTCTGTGTGGGGTAACACTTGGGAAACCTTGTTTGTGAATGATGGGATTAATCAAGTGCTCACATAGGATTTTTCTTTTTTTTTTGCTTTTGTATTAGATTTCCTGTATATCCTTTGCATGAAAACCTGAAGTTTCACAGAAAATTACAGCCCCAGTCCCAAAAATACTGAATTTTCTATTATTGACTGATTTTCCCTGGCAGAACACTGCAGGGATGCCAGGACACAGTCATTTCTGAATTTGGAGTTCTGCCTGGAGACGAAGGACAGAGCCTCAGCCCCTGTGAATGCCAGGCAGCTCTCAGGTGAGAAGGGTTCTCTGGCCTGCGGCAAACAGCAAAGGCACTGTCTGTGTTAAAGACTCCTCAGGCCTGTGTACAAGGTAGATAAAACCAGATAAAGCTGGGAAGAGAAGGGAATTATGCATTTAAAGAACAGAATAAAGAGAAGACAGAGGCAGCATTAGGAGTGGTTGGATATAGCAGTTTCTAATTGAGAAATGAGGTGTGGACCCTCTTCCTTTCAGAGGCAGTAATTAAATGTCAGATACCTACATCCCAGGCAAATGCTACCACAAAAAATACAAACCCACAGCATCTACTCTCTTTGGCTGGGTTTGGAAAAAACCACCACCACAAAAACTGCTCTTCAGTCCTCTAATCAAAGTTCTACATGCCAAATTTCCAACTGGATTTTAAGATATTAATTAGGTTGGAGCAGTTATTATCCAGTAAAACCTTGTAAAGTGCATTAACACCATTACTGATATTTTATACACTCCTATCATTATCAAGTTTCTTCTCTCAGGACCATTCCCAGGCCTGATTCATGTATTTTTTTTTTAACTTCTGTTGTTGATAGATTTGCTGTTTTAAGTGAAAGCATAAGAATGACTGCTGTAGACCAATTAAAGCTCAGGAGAATAAAACACATTTTAAAATCACATTTTTCAAGTAACCGGCAATACCTCTGTGATGATATATTTTTAGTAATGTAAGAAGCAACTGTAATCACTAAAATAAACTCATCAATGTCCTCGCTTCTGCTGGAACCAGGAATTTGGGCCACCATTCTCAGCGTGTAGGTGTAAAAAATCTGTCATTCAATCTGGGTGCTATAGGAATACATTCCTTCTCTCCATATGAATCCCCATTCTGGTTTGTGCCCGTCCAGAGTGGGGAAAATTTCCTCTAACAAGGACAGAGGAACAGTCAGTCTCATTCACAGTCTCAAAAAGTCACAGGGTTTACAAGACTGCTTCCTGTGGCATACTTGGCACTCAAAGGGATATTGCTATCTAGGAGGTACTTCAGTCCTCAGCTCCTTTTGCTGGGCTTTTCATTAAGAAATCCTCCAGAAGATTTCTATCTATGACTTTAAATTTCCTTGATGCCTAAAGCAGAAATCCTAAAATCCTATCAAAGCTTCTGTAAGGAGTATAGAATTGCCAGCTACACAGTAAACATGAAACTTGGTTAGTGATTGAAAGAATTCAGAAATTGCATAGCTGACAATACTCAGTTGGGGATAAATAAATTGTCTAGACCTCATGAACTTGTTCTCCATAGGTGTGCTGAGAAGTGCAGTCTGTAAAAAAAGGATGGCTGAAAAGTTGTAACTGTGAATTTGTTTAAAGGCAAAGTAAATTATCAGCCTGAGAAAGCCATTCTGGGATATTTCATTGTCCAACACCAGGGAGCAAAGTCTGTGGTTCTGTTTTTCATATTTATGATAGTATAGAAGTGATGAGGAATAATTTTTAGGTAGAAGGAGAGGGCCTAAAACCAAAGTCCTGAAACAAAGTTTTAATTGATCAGGAAATATCTGAAATTTAAATGAGCATTTATTATTTCCTCTGCAAATTCTATTCTAAACCTGAATCATTCACAGAAAATGCAGTGAAATAAAAAAGATTCTCTTATAAATGTCCATTCCAAGAAATGGCAAGAAAAAAGTAGATATTTCTCATTATTTGCAAAAATGTTTCTGCATAATTACTTCTGCCACCATTTCATTGCTTTAGTGTCCCCTTGAAAGATTGCCTTTCAAAGTCTGTTTTATTGCAGTCCTTAAAGATAATGTGAGGTTGTATCTCCGCTGCTTTAAGTGAAAAGGAATTGTGAATGCAAACTCCCGTTTCTCTTTTCACCTGAGCAGAGTGTGCATTCAGTGCCTCTGAGAGTGTTTCAATGTTTATGTAATATATTCTGTGACAGTTTTAATTTCAGCAGGATGCATAATCCAGAAGGTCACCAAAAGGCTGGGATGTACCACTTAGCAAATATTATAATGATCTTTATGGCCTCAATCTGAAACTCTACTTGAAACTTCATGTAGATTTTTGAATACAGGCTGTTCTAAAATTGCCTTTATGAGGTCACTTTTTTAGTTTCTACATTCTCATCATATCCCCAGCAGTAATGGATCTTGGTTTTCCAGGATCCCATTACATTGCATGAGGCTGTCTAGAGGACATGGATAAAGGATAGTAAACTGCATGTTTGAATTAACTTTCCACGTAGAGTTGTTTGACCTCGGAGTCTCCCAGTTCTGTATCACTGTCTGTGTGCTGCTGAAAGCCAGGACGGTCTCGGTGCTGACTGAGCAGTTACATGAGACTGCACAGGCCCTACAAGGGGCAACAGAACAAGGTTTCCTGTCACCTCTGTTCCTTGAGGACTCCAGTCTCTCAGACAGTGTAGGAGGAGCCTTTGTTGGGTTTGTTGTCTTGCAGGTTCCACTGCTTTCTTCCAAGACTGGCTGTCAGAAGAGCCAAGAGTTGTCACTTCCCTACAGTCTGGTGATCAGAGCATTCTCTGGAGTGTAGAATAGCCATCTGTGGCTTTTACAGCAACCAAACTAGTCAAGCTTCCTTTTAGACAACCACCCTGCTGTTTAGAAGGTGCTTGGGAGTTCATTCTGAACTCACACTGCAGTGGAGCACGAGGAAGTTTCATGTTTCTGGTCCTTAAGAACAAGGGTCCCTCCCCCATACTGTGCTATTAAGGAGCTGTTAAATACAAGCATAAATAAATAATTAAATTTATAAATCCTGAAATCAACAACTCCCCTACCTGCTCTGGTAGAGAAAAAGACAAACCTTTGAGTTTGTCCAATGGAATCTCCTTCTTCCTTAACCTCGTGGAAATCCTCAGTTCAGATACAATTTGAGTTTGAGCTCCACTTTTCATTCACTTGAATGACTACAGGAGTGCAATGAGGATGCACTGTGATGTGCTAAATAATTGCCTTGGTTTCGAGGAAGAGCCAGTATTAGAATTACAGTTTCATTGAGGGTATTGACAGCAGAACACTTTTCCACTTGGGTTCCATCTTGTGGAAATTGTTTCAAATCTCAATCTATGGCCTTCAGAGTATGTAGTCTCTTGTAGGAGGTGGTTTCTGAGCTGCAAAATTTTGATTTGTATTTTCCTATCCACATCTGTTTGGATATGACATCTGAAGCATGGGATCAAGTTTTCCCAGTTTTTAAACAGGAAGGAAGGCAGGAAGGAAATTCCTCTCTTGCCAGTGCAGACCTGAAGAATTACATAGCTCTCTTTCATCCTATCAGTTTCTGTGAAAGATATATGTAGCTAGATAACTTGTTTGATCTCTACATGATTCTGATTTCTTGAGCATGTTCTGTCTCTACAGAGCACTGCTCGCTGTGCAGGATATTTTAAGGTGTATTTGTTTTCAGGCTACCACCATTTTTTCTCAGTAGAAAAGAACACTGTATCAATTTTAACTGGATGGAGGGACATTTTTTTCTACCTGCAGCAAAGAGGCCATGGTAACTGTCAGGGCTCGTGTCTATGTACATTTTTTGTGAACTAACCAAAAAGAAAGTAAATAAAGTACTGTAAATTTTGAAAATTGATTGTTTTCAGGAACAGCTGGAAGTTAATAGAAAAGGCAAAAAACGTCAGTGTTTACTGCACTCATGATTTTTAGCTTAACTCTGCAGTAATTGGAGACTTTCTATGTGCTCTTGGAGAAATGTCAATGTCTTCTATTTTGTTATGACATTTGAAAACTGTGGCAAATGAATAAAAATGTGAAACCCACTCACTAGCATTTTGCCTGTGCTTCCCGTTTTGCCCACTCTGTTGTACATTGGAAATTGGTTTGGTTCTCAGTTATAGGTATCATCTGTTCAGCTCAAACCATAATGGTTCTCGCAGTGATTTTGATCACTGTCAACGAGGATCACTTGTGACAGTACCTGAGGTGCTTTCAATTACAGTGCTGTGGATTTGGAGTCAGCACAGAGGAACTTCAGGGCTGCCTGAGCGTGGTGAGCAGGAGCTCCCACACAGGGGTGTTTGATGCCAAGTTCTGCCACTTGTTCCTTTTACTGCTTGCCTGCAGAAGCACGGTGGCAGTAGCTAATGCAACTGTCACCTGTGACCGAAGTCAGATGCTCCTCGCAGGGCACCTGCCAGGGGATTGGCCCATGATGTTTTGTGCTCTCGGGAGCATTCCCCTGTGCTTTTGGGCAGAGTCATGCAAAGTGATTACCCCAGACTTTGAGTTTTTGTTGTGATGTGAATAGGCATTTTTTAACAGTCTTTGAAGAAGCAAATTCTTCCCTTGTGCCCAGTGCCCACAGTGGCCAGTCATCAATCATTACCTTTAACTTACAGCAGCATTGATTAGGAGAGATGTGCTTCCACCATGGAGAGAAAGGCTGATCACTTTCTAGTCTGTCTTTTCTCTGCTTCTTTGAAAGATTTCACTCCTTCATCCTTGGGTTATTTGTGGCATTAGATGTGGATGAGATGTAAGTTATCAGTTGTGTGGGAGACAGTCTGTGTCTCTGATATCTTATGCAGCTAGTTGAGCATGCTCTAGGACAGCTCCAGGCTGGGCTGCAGCTGGAGCAGAGAACTGGAGAATCTGAGAGCAAAGAGCTGTTTTAGCAAGAGTGCAGCCCTTGCCAGGTGCATCCAGCCCCCAAACTCAGCCTGTGTTAGCAACTGAAGACCAGTACCCTTGAAGACAGCAGGAACAGGAATGTGTAGGGCTTGGTTCCAGACTTGACTAAGGCCATGTCATACAGCCACCAGAGACAGGTAATTCCATCTTGTGTCACAGGTAATCATCTCATTACAGGCACTCACTTCAGTGTGTGGAGGGTCTAGATTAAAGACTGAACAATGAGACCATGGTCTTGAACAAACCTGAGTGCTAGAGCAGCATCTAGACTGCAGGGGGTAGAGGTGGAACTTTAGCACACCTAAGTGGGTCTTTATGTTTACTCACCTACTGAAAACCCAGATCCCAGCTCCTGTGCAGAATGAAAATGAGGAGGAGATCTTAGCAGGGACTGTCTGTTGTTCCTGATTTCTCTGCATTACTACTGGCAATGTAATTTAATGAAGTTGTTGGTGCTTGGCTAAAAGGCTCTGTCAAAGTTTTAATTTCCTCTGTCCGTGACACGTGGTTATTTGCAAAGAGGTTGTGCAGACGTTAAACCAGAGTGAGATTAAAATCAGGGTAATGAAAGTTGTGCGCTGACATCTGAGAGAAAAATTTAACCTTCTTAATTTTGAAGAAGTTGCAAAGAGCCTGGATGTGCCGTACATATGTCAGAGAGGTAAAGAAAAGCCTGTCAGATTTTGGCTGTGAGCCATTAGACACGATTTGCAGCATCCTTGCAGAGAGGAAGGTGAGGTAGCTGTGTGATGAGCATGGAACAGACAGAGATTTCAGATATCCACACACAAATTCATTCTTTCTCTTCAGTTCAGGAACTACCAACGTATCACATCCACAATGCCCCAAAGCATCCTCCCAGCCAGTTGGCTCTTAGCAAGAATAGAACGAATTTCTTAATCCTTACTACCACCTCCTGCCAACACACTATGGAAATAGAGGATGTATCTGCTTCAAAAAGCATTTGTCTGCTTTTCTGGCCAGGCATATGCTTCAGAGGTGACAGCTGGTGCAGGAAAGAAGCATTTATTTATACATGCATATATATAGAAATGTATCTATTTATATAAATATATACACACAAAGATATATATATATATATATATATATACACACCTACAGAAAATGCTTTATGTGCTCCTCTGTGTGTATGAAAAGGAAGAAACCAAGGAAACTGATGAGATGCCACTTTTCCAGTTCAGTTTTATAACTTAGTACTTTAGAGGAGTAGGGACAATGTCTGTATCCCTAATGAGCAGCAGACAGAGTAGACCTTATCTTGGGATGATTTCTGGGCTGGGCAAAGTACATTTTTTGCAAATTTTTAATTTGACATCAAATAAATTCTTAAATATGCAGAAGATCAACTGTCTCACTTTTCCTCTTCATAAAAAAATAATCCTGCACTCACCATTTACTGCAAGTGACTCAGTAAATTCTCAGTAATGACATCCCTAGTGAAGTATCGAGGGAAAGCCAAGGAAGGCAGTTGAATTTAAAGTTGTTAAAGGCCTCAAAGAAAAAAGTAACTCACAATCTTCCTGAAAGAAAATCCACCATGTTGCTGTACTAGTAGCAGAGTTAACAGACGCTACATGGCATAGCCTGAGTTCTACGCAAATAAAAACTGCAATGAAAAGCATTTTAAGAATATGGATTTCTTTTTTTTCAGAGAAAAAAACCCTTTTCTTGCTATATTTTCCCAAATTCATATTAAAAACCATGCTTGCCTTGGCACTGAATAGATGCAAAAATTGTCAATCTAAAAATTTGGTTCATCTGTAAGAGAACAAGCATACATGGGATGCCAAGTGTGGGTTTGAAATGCATTTATTCATTCCCGATTTAGCACCTACTCATAGCATAAAATGCAGTGAGATATAAAGGATACAGAAAAACACTGCCCCCCCTCCCCAATTTTAATAGCACATACTTATCACCATTCTCATGTTAATGAAGTGTTTACACAGCTGCCACAGTGGGCACAGGAAGATTAAAATCTGCCTTCATTCTGTTTAAAGAACCTCAGGGAGATAACAGATCTGATCTGGGGGGGAAGATAAGTCTGTCAAAACCATTATTTCACATCTTTTGCAGCAGCTTAGAACAAGGGTGCGAAGGAGAGAAGGAAATTTATTAGCTTTAGGGCAGCCATGTGTCTGTGGTTTCATCCTACCTGACAATTCATCACTTTGTTTAATAATCAGCAGCCTTGACACCCACATGTCATCTTTAGTACCCTGATAATTTTTACTCCTAACTGCTTTGTTTTGCTGGGTTGGTTATAGCTCAGGAACTGGAAACCAAACGGGGTTCGCATCAGAGGCGGCAGGTTCTGGGGAGTATTTCCCAGGCCAATCCCCAGTGGTGATGTTACAGAAAATGTGGCCGTTTCTATGGGTTGGTTGTTATTTCCTAGATAATAGATATCATCAGGACATCTTTTAGAACGAGCATGCGTGGATGTGATGGAGAAAGAGATTTTAATGGCGATCCTGAGGAGCTGTAGCTTCAGTCACATTGTTATCTGTGAAGCCAGGGTTCTTGTTTTAGCCCACAGCTCCTCCACAGAGCAGTGACATTTCTCTCAGAGTTTTAGGCTCAATTAATGCAAGAAATATTATGAAAGGCAGAAATGTTTTGTCTGTTCTTGTTACTTGCTGAGAATAATGATATATGCATGAGAGATGGTGGTTGGTTGGGTATGAGCTGATAGGGCAGGTGGAGAAGGAAAGGTGTTTTTCAAAGCAGTTAGAACTATTTTAATCTACTTTGTTACAGTGACATTGCCTCTAATCCTTTCCTTATATATTATTGATAAACTTTTCACAATGTACATCATAGTAGGATTCATCAGACTTGACATTTTATCCTCACAGTGCATTTGGGAAGCTCAAAAGTCTTCCATTTCCCATTTTACATTTACATTTATTTCTCATTTTCATGACATTGAGAGAGAAGAGAGTGTAAGGCAAATTGTTTGAACTTCAGTTTCTGCAGTAAGGCAAGAAATGCTCATCTTGTTAAAAAATCAGGCCAAAGATTTTGGTCTCTAAATATAAAGATCTAATATTAGATACCTCATGCAGGAGAGATTGACCTCTGTGATTGACCAGTGCTGTGCTCCACAGGAAATATCAAAGATAGATTTTTGATCTCCTAAACCTTCATTGCTAAAGAGCTGCTTTTCCAAGAATTTTTATGCAAATGAATCTTTAAACATATCTTAACAATGAAACATAGGTTAGCTAAAGGTGGTAGAAAAACTGAATTTCTTTTCAGAAACTGAACAAAAAAAAAAAGATGGATTGAATCTTGGTCAGTTCAAATAAAAAGTATTAACTGCTTGTTCGGGGATTTTCTTCTGAAACAACAAACTTCAGAAAAAATAAAAAAAGGTCTGACAAGACATGAAATGTTTTGAGTAGAAAAAAAATTGATTTTTTTTGTGCTTGTATCTCTTTTATCTCTTAAAAAGTCTTGATTTTTCAGACAAACTGATTTAAGATTTTAAAAAAGTTCTAAAATTTTAAATTTAAACATTTTGCCTTATGCCTCGTTGTAAAGTAAGTACTGCTTCTGCTTAGGTCTCAGAATTTTTGTGTAATGCTATGTTCCAAGATTAAGAATAAATTAATCAATCAATATTTCATCATCTGTTCATCCTAAAACTCTTCTTCAGTAAGTCCATCCATTACTTGTGTGGACATGCGAAAGGTCTGTGGGATCCCATCAGAAGATTTGCCCATAACCTTGCTGTTGATTCTTGTGCCTTTGAGAAGAAACAGTTTGTCAGGCTTGATCAGGCCCACTGTTAGCAGCATCACTTTCTATTTACTCTGGAGTCCGCTTCAAAATACACTCTGTGCATCCAAGTCTGCCTTGATTTATGTTCAGTGATTTCCTTGGATCTTAACTGTAGATCTGTTTCAAAACAGAGTTTGAAACATTCATCTTTGCCAACGTGACTGTTTTGAAGGAAAAGACTACATTGCTTAAAAAAAATTCATATCAAGGCCAAGAAACTCTTAAAATTATATGATCTTCTGTATTTAACTATTGATTTGGTCATTCAAACAAAGAAATAAACCCTAAGACCCACAGATTCCTTCAAATGCCAAATGTTGGTTTTCCACTGTTTTGCATAGACCAGATAGTAATTTTTAGAACAAAGTGAATTTTTTACTTGCTTTTGAAAATTACTTGCTCCAGTTACTGAGCAATTGGTGCTGTGTTGAGGATTTAGGAAAACAGGCTGGAAAGCTGCAGTTTTTGTGGTTGGTGCAATGTGCAGTTTGAGACAGTCCTGTCTCCTCTCTGTTTCGGGGGAATTCAGCCCTTCCCCCCCAAGCTGCTCTGAGCAGGACTGGTTCTGGGGCTGTTGATGGAGACAGAGGGAATGCAGCCCAAGGGGGGCAGAAATCAGAAAAAATCCTACACCAGGCCAGGAAACCCAAAAGAGACAAACCACCACCTTCTACTGACAGAGTGTCAGCTCCAGCGTCACCACTAATAACATGTAATCCTACCTTTACAGATCTTTTCTATCAAAATGGATGGAGTAGTTGGGAAAAAACCTGAAGAGAGATGCATATTTAAAAAGATACATATTCGAAAGTCAGCTTCTGGCTGCTTCAGTTCTTGATGAATGTTTTCAGTTCTGCAAAGACTGATCCCAGATGTTCCCTAACAAGCTGTATGCAAAGGGATATTTATTTAACGTTAATGTGGAAGATGTGTTGAATGGTTTTGGGGATTTTGCTTTTTTGCCTTTTTTTTTTAATCTGTCTCTTCTATTTCCTAGATATAAATGTGAATAGTGTGAACTGATCCTCATTTTTTTTCCCAAAAAACAGAAGGAAACATTCAGTGGTTAGCCAGGCATCTGTCTATCTCCAGATAATATGTAGTCCATTGCTTACTTTAGCACAACACATTGTATATCTTAAATATCTGTTTGTCTGTGTTATAAACTTGGGCCAGTACAGAGACTATAATCTAGTTTATTAAATAAGCTGATTAGTGTTTATTTAATTGTGTAATTGAGAAGGTAATAACACACAAAGCTGAAGAGTCTTAGTACTGGAGCCTGACAGGAAAAACAGATATGAAAACTGCTAGTATGGAAAATCAGGTCTCATTTAAAAATTAAATTATATAAATTTATTCAATTACCTTGAATTAATTCCTGAGTGTACACATGAACACATTGTGAAACATCATTAAGATCCATCATAGTCATATTGATTTGAATTAAATCTCTGCAATAGCAGAGATCTATATACTATTTTGTAAACTAAATCAGCTTTCCAAAAGCTCTGAACTTCAATAATTCAACACAAAAAAGCAGAGAAGACCAGGAAACAGTATCCAAAATCAAACCTGTGACTATGGGGTGATACAACTAGCTTAGGCATTCTGAATCTCACCCCAGCAGCACCAAGTTTACCACAGACTGCATAAACCTGGCCTAAAGCAGCTTAAATTTTAAATTTTAATTTTTTTTCCTTTTTTTTTGTTCCAGTATGTCTGAGAGCTCTTAGTGTCTGAACTGGTAAGATTTCAAGAAACCTCAGTTTCAGTACATGACCCTCAGTGATTTGTTTTGGCTGCACAGTAGATACCCTCAGAATGACTTCACACATAGCTCTTATAAAATCTTCTAATACTACAGGAATACAATGTTCTTTATGACTTGAAAAAGATACTGTGTGTTTGTGCTAAAAGGCAGATTTTCCTTTTGAATAATGCTACCACAAAGCATCACTTCCAGTCCTAACAGTGACCTGATGCTACTTGTTGTCAAGCTCTGATGCTTTAGGCATATATGGCATAAATATTTTTCCTTGAAAGGGCAGAAAACTCAGAATATTTGGCTGTGTTTGTTCAAGGCCATTATTCCTTTCGTTCAGGTCAGCACTTTGTCATTGCAGGCTCTGCTTAGCAAACCCAAAGCCCACTCCTGCTGTGATTGGAAAAGTCTATATAACATATTTTTCCTACAAAATTACAAAGGCACCTTTCAGATAACTTCCAATGCTAGTGAGTTTAGTGAAACAGAACTGCCCACGCTCAGTGTCATGGCTGGAAGTGACTTTATGTCCTCATTGCTTGACTGCTGCTCTCTAATCTGGTGGGGTTGTGGACAATGCTGAGGATTGAATGATCCATCTATATCAGCTGCAGCAGTGCTGCACCTCGCTGTTGTGGTTACTCTGAGAGTGCCATGGAGCTGTTTCCACTGAGTTTTGGAGATCTTTTAAGAGAGATGTGTTACTCAGAGTATATTGGTATAATAACATGGGCTCCCCGCTTTAAAACTGCTCTGTTCAAGGGAGGCATTGCACTAAGTTTTATTATTTCAAGGTGAATATGTTCATACTTAGAATATATTCTCTGCTTACACATCAAATCTATAAAATCAGGGGGAAATCTGGTAGGCTGAGTATTTTTTTCCTCAAAGGAAACCCCAAAGGTACACGTCCTTACTGTATAATATTGGAAATTCAGCCTTGTCACCGTAAAACACAGATCTCTAAATAATTCTATTCTTAACATTTTTTTTTCAAGTGGCAAGAAAACATCCGAATTTACAAGGCTGAATGCTTATCTATCTGAATATGAAGGGGAGAATGCTCACAACATATTTAAGCAAAGAAAACTCACTACTCTAGTCTATACGAGAAGAATTTATTGAAATCTTTCAGAATGTATTGAAAAAGATAATGTCATACTATTAGGAAAACTTGCAATTAGGTTCAGGAAGGCTGTTAAATTGGCTTATTAAATTCAATCTGCAATCTGAATAGCACTGAAGGTTTGGAGGAAAAAAATTGTATCAGCTAGTTATGTCCACTGTTGCTGTGACAACAGGATTGGAGAACAGTCTGTTTAAAACAAAACAACCTCTCCCAAAATAACACCAAACCCAACAGAAGAACATTCTGCTGGCCCCACTCAACCCAAATAACCAGACAATAACAACATGATGCCCTTCCAACTTAATGAAAATGAATCATGTAAGTATTGAAATTGTGCCTGCTGCTGTTGTTTAGAATAATAGTAAACTCAGAAACAGATAAGTCAAATTAAAGTCAGTGTTGTTGAGCATTTGCTAGTTTAGATAAACTGTTATGTGTAAACCTCAGTGTGTATTTTTACTGAATTTTTTGAAGGAGTGTATTTGACCTCCTGCTCCATGGTGCACGGGTGTCTTGCAAAGGGAACATTAGATGCTTGCAGACAAGCTTTGTGTTTTTTAGCCGTGGCTTGTGCTGAGCTCTGTTACAGGCTGAGCACTTCTGAAAAGTCTGTTCTCTGTTTGGGAGTCTAAATGGAAGTGGACTCCCATATCTCAACCATAGCTGCTCCATGAGTTACTGTTATTTGTGCTTTTCATATAAGATTTTGGCTCTGATTTGTGGACCACACTAGATGATTTGCCTGTCATTCTGGTGCAGTCACCTCTCTCTTTTATCTCTGTGCAGGTAGCTGGATATTTCCAGTGCACAGTAACTCTTATTTCCAGTGCAGAGCCACAGGCCACAGCCTGGTAACAGTGTCAGGCAAGGGTCGTTGTTCTCTAAAAATTAATTTCATTTGATTAGGACAAATTACAGGAGGTATCCTCAAGTTGTGAAGACAAGGGCAGAGATGGATGATTATTCTGATTTGAACTGAATGAATTTGCTGACTGAGGAAGTTCTGGTTGTTGAGGGAAGAGACAAAAAGGAGAGCTAGAAAAGGCTAAATTTTATACCTGTCACTTAAAATATATCTGCTGAGTTATAATTCAACTAAAAATTTTAAAGTAACTCTAATTAATCTCTAATTAAGCCCATGAGTCTTTGCTAAGAGTGGTTTTGGTTTCTTAAAAATAATAATAAAATAATCCCTTCACCACCAAGGACTATGTTTCCAGACTTTTCTAGCCTTAATTGCAGTCCCAAACACCTCAAGCAATTTTCTGGGCCAATTAAATCAGGACAGTGGCTAGATTAACATATTGCAGTGCATTTGGTGTGCTTGCTTGCACATTTGGTGTGCTTGCTTGCTGGAGTTAAATGGTTTGAAAAGCGAGGAACATCCTGGCCCCCAGACCTAGATCTAGTAGCTGGCATTGCTCTGCAATTGCTATGGCCACTTCAGATCTTTATGGGTAATATTTTTTCTACTGATGCCTAAGGAGACTTAAAAGTAGGAGAAACAGCAAAAAAAACCAAAAAAAAAAAAAAAAAACCAAAAAAAAAAAAAACCAAAACAAAAGCTGAGGGGAAAATTTGTGCATTTTATGGGGTGAGAAAAGATTCCCCTGAAGAAGAGTTCTTCCTTCTGTGCTCTGCAGTATATTCAGCATTGTTCATGTTGCCTATATAAAGGAATGAAGTTTTGCAATGACAGTTTTTAATATACATCTACCCTAATGCATCTTTGGAGGATGATTCACTCTATGGGAGCAGGCATCAATATTTAACACGAGGTGACATTTTCCCTGTGTTTTTGGAAGAATTTATACAACCTAAAAGACAGTGGAATTTGATAATGCTTTTCCCATTTCAGCCATGGAGGATCTGTAGAGAGTCCTCTTTGTGAGACCTACATCTGCTGAGCATGAGCTTTATGTGATGCATTTGTCTATTTTCTAAAGGGTTCATTAAAGGGAGACACTGGAATAAGCTAAATATGCATTTTATGTGAGCTGCTCGTTTTCAGTTGTTTCATACAGTCTTGAAAGTATTGCAGTGTGGTTCTGTGTTGACCTTAGATTACTTCTTACTCTGTCGACCTTAGATTACTCATTTGCTACTGCATTTATATTTCATGCAATGGAAATTGAACCAAACAAGTTTCAATCTGAAAATATAAAGGGAGAGGACACAGTAACATCAAACTCTTATGACAGATGAGAAACCAATGTCAGAAAATCTGGATGAAAATTGGGAGTGTCTTTTACAGCATTAGGGTGAAATGGAGGTCACAGGAACACACAAGTTCACATGAGGGAGGGAACTTGGCAACTCTAGAGCACATGTAGGTCACATAGAGGTGATGATGGCCACAAACCCCTTTCTGTTCATTTTAGTTGTATCTTGGAGGGTCTACACACCTGTAAAACCTTCAAGGCACCTACATTTGTGCTGAAGTGTAATTGTAGGGATCCTAGACTTTGACAGCTTAGCATCTACCGTGTCCATATATCCTGGTGAGGGTTCACAGACTGGATGTTTCTATGCATCCTGCTTCACAGAGTAAATATGGTCTTGCATGTCTGCTCAGACCTTCAGGATTTTTTTTAATGAACGCTGAAAAATTTTAGGTAATTTTTAATACAGAACACTTGATGGTAATACAAATGGCTCTTTAGACTTTTAAAATAATATGGATTTGTTGCCTTGTTTTAAAGCAATGGTATTACTGGAAGAAACTGAGGTAATTTAAAAGCAGAGAGAACCTGACTGATGACATTTGCTGAGATGGGAAACTGGCACTCCAATGTCAGAATATTTTAAATAAGGCATGTCTGTTGAGGCATGAGCTAGCAGAGGTTTAGCTGTCTTTGTAGTATGATTAATGCAAATTCCTTTTGAGCTGCAAGATTATAAAACTTGTGTCACTAAATCAAACAATTATATATGAAAGGTGTGAAACACAGACCATGCCAGAGTAGTGTGACCCTTTTGGATAGTGGCAGATTTTAAATGCTTGAATTCTTACCTTTGTTCTCCTAAATAAGTCTGGATTTCCTTGTCAGTTAATAAGCATTTAAGCGAATTGTGTATTCTTATCAAACTTTGTGGCAGTGAACTGTAGCAGCATTAAAATGGCAATTAGAGGAAGAGAAGAGTATCGTTTCATGGCTGTCCTGATGAAAGGAGTGTCAAATCCATCTGGTATTATCTCCCTTTTTTTCTGCAGTTGTTGAACTGGCTGTATCAGGGTCTGCAGTGGTTCTTGCTGTGACTTCTGCTGTTTGATTTCCTTGGCCTGGAGAGACACGGACTTCCTAGAAGAGGCGACACTTTGCAATGATTCATCCGTGTCTTGAGCCACAGGACAAACAGTACTGCTGAATCCATGTGGGCGGCTTTGCAGTGGCTGAACACAGGTGGGTGGCTGCCCTACAGAAGGCAAAACGTCAGAGTCCATTGGAGGGATGGGAAGGCTGAATGTAGTTGAGTCACATGTGGGCACAGGCTTTTCCAGCTTTAAAAGAAATTCATGTTTGTTTGAGATATTCATACTTTGGGTGTGTGTCTTAGCCTTTTTTACATGAACTGCTAATAGTACAAGTGTAGTATGCAAGCTGTTCAGCTATTGGACTGTGTTAGAATTGCACAATCAGTTGATTTGATTGCATTAATAAATGTCTCCATCAGATTCTAGCTCAGTAAAAACTTTACTGATCTTATAACAGTTTAGAAGAACTTTCCATTCTGGGGTATCCTGAAATATGCTATCCCTGACTGCTTTGAATTTTAGGTGAACTTAAAGATTAAGATGAGCTGACACCAAGTTTTACTTGATTAAAGGGGTAAAAAAAATCAGATCTCTTGTGCTGCAAGTTCTTATTTCTAATTTTTTTCAGATTTGATATAAGTAGTGGCATAAGTATTCCTAACATCAGACTGACTATTGTGTGTGGAATAAAATCTGAGGCTGGTGGAAGTTTCTATGAGCACTTCCAGCCCAGAAAGGGCTTAGTGTAACAAATCTAGAATCAGACAGTAGTTCAGAGCTGCATACCAGATGAGATATGCAAAGAATATAAATTATTTATTCTAAATGGGCATGAAGAAACACAATCTGGAAAGTAAAAGAAGAAAGTTTTTGCTCAAACATTTGGCACCACCAACACAAACCAAATTAGATTCATGTCCACGCTCTGCTCTGGCCTTGCAACGTCCTTAGCAAACTCCATAAAATATCCATCTGTGTAAAAGGCAAAGTGCTGCAATGGAAAATTGAGCACGATGGTAAAGCACAAAAGAACAATGCACATGAGGAGCTTGCTCAGAATCCGCTCTGCTCCACGATGCTGCCTCTGCAGAGGGAGTTTGCCTTTCATGTTTTTTCATCCTTTGCTGAATGTTAAGTGCCTGAACAATGCATTGCTGTGAGCCAGTGCAATCAGTCTGCAGAAATATGTAGCCATAATCCCTCAGTTCAGCACAGCCTTGTGTTTTTACCCAGTTAATAGGATACCTCACATTTCCAGTAGAATAAGACAATCACTTGGAAAACTGGTAAGAATAAAAAAAATAGGGCTGTTTCCTATGCCATTTTAATGAAAGTCTTGAGTTTTAAATATGGATAGTTTAATTTCGGGTGAGGCTCTGACTGAAGAACCTGGATATTTTTAAAAAACTTGTGACTGTTTTACTGATGATTAAGTATTTAAAGTTTGAATTTTGAGATAAATCACATTGTCTCTGTGTGTGTGAAGCCCTAAAACTGAAAACTACCTGGATGTATTGGACATTTACACAGAAATGTCTCTCCTTCACCTAATTTGATTTTTTTTTCTGTTCTGACCTCCTGGGAATTTTGGATCATGACTCAGAACTTGACTGCTGGTATTTCATATCCAGGCTTCTGGTTCTTGGATATTGTAATGCCTTTTGTCATGTTTTCTTCATCTGCTTGCCATCCAGCTCTATCATAAAAAATGGTTCCAGTAATTTTGAGTAGCAATTCTGAGAAATGGTTTCACTCTCTTTCAGTAGTCCTAGTCCAACTAATTTTCACATCTATTTAATATATTTTTCACTGAACTACTGAAGTTATACTGTCTCCTTCCTAATGCTGTCTTATCCAAAATGACCCTCTAAGAACATTCAGTTTTGGTAAGAACCATTATAGTCTCTGGTAATAATGTGGAGAGTTCCTGACGCTCAAAAAATGAATGTTAGGATCTGAACACTCTATACAGATATATATAAGATGTTATCATGTCCATTTAAATCTGGAAAACAAAAAGGACAAAGAAGCTTTTATAGTAAGAGCACGAGTGTTTCCTAGGGCCATTTAGCAGGCCAGATCCAGAACTTGGCTTCTACTTGGCTCCTACATGGCTCCTTAACTACTCATTAATCTGTTCTTCCTCTCTAAAATTCATTGCAGAAATGGGAAGTTTTTCAAAATCTGTTCTTCAGCTACTTTTGCAATGTAAAGAGAAAAAAAGAAATTAAATCTCGAGCTATACTATATTTAAACTATTAAACTATACTGTGACATTAGAATGGCAAGAATATGCTTTTCCCCAGGAAAGGCTGTAGAAAATAAGCAGTAAATCTGTTATGACAAGTGAAAAGTGCATAAATGTTATAATCTTCACTGACAAAATCATATCTCGGTTTAGGCAAGATTAGACTTCAAAGCTTGGTTGTTCTTTGTGCTACGCTAAATTCTGCATCTTTGCTTCTAAGGTGAATTAATTATGGAACAGAAATTCATGGAACATCAACGTCACGTAGGTCAGCTACCAGGACTGTGTGAAGGTTCGTGATTTGCAGCGGAACCTCAAAATCAATCATTCACCTTGGGGAGTAGGGTGATGGCTGAGGGTTGTGCTCATGCTGTGCTTTTAGCACCTGGTTTAGAAAGTAGAAGACTTCCAGACATGTTGCTGTTTGTGTTCTCAGCTGCAAATTATGGACATTTTGTGAAGAAAGGTCTGCTTTAAAGATATTTTTAAATATAGGTGCCCTGCACTTTTACACCAACTGGAGTTTTGGGCCGAGCTGTTTGGTTGGTCTTTGATAAGGTGAGGGCAAGATTTCTGTGCCTGGGCAATGGCAGGAATGCTATGTAGGTTAGAACCCTTGGGCAGAGCTGCACTTGAAAGGTTCTAATGGGTGACAAGGTAAGCTCTTTAAAAATGCAATGACAAAATAAAACCCAGCACATCATTTGAATAGTACTTACAAGAGGAAAAACTAGACATGGAATATGAAATAGTATAAAGTAATTAGTTTCATCCAAATGGATGTCTGTTGTTCTCAGCTGGGCCAATGGGTATGTTGGTGTTATTTAAGAAAAGAAGCATGACATGATTGGTAAATATCAAGTCATTTGTAGAATGGTTTTAATAAGTGTTAGCAAGTGGAATTCTGTTGTTTAAAACAAACAAAAAACAAACAGAAAAAAATTCCTCAAGTCCCAGAATTTATCTACAGCAATAGTTTAAAAATTTCAACCTAAAATGGAACCTCATTTGTATCAGCACTAAATCCTCAGTGTCTTTTATGGGAAACTTGAAATGCCTGGTTCCTTCAAATGCTGGAATTGTACAATTCTACATCTTTGCTTAATACCTTAATTTTCTTCAGCTGAAAAAATGGAGACATTGTAATTAACAAAAAGCCAACTCCCTGTCTCAGGTTCAGTGTTATGAGCAGAACCTGCCCAGTTTGAGAGGGGTGTGAAGACTGTCACTTTGTTGGCTTGCAGAGACTGAGAGCACCGCAGAGATGACACATTTGATTTCTGTAGGGAAGGGGAAAACTGACTGCTCTAACTGATGACACTCCCTGTTGGCCAGAGGTAGTGTAGGGAAAATGGCAAGGCTGGTACTGCAGTAGAAAGTGTTAAGGCAGTGAAGTGGAGGTAAAGAAGATACCGTCATGAAGAACACCTCTCTCATTGAGGTTTTAACTTGTTAGACTTTGAGATGTTCCAAACAAGCAAGAAAGCACATCTGAGTGATGGATGCTGCAAGAAAGAAGTTCAACAAACAAATTAATGGATAGAGGTTTTTCATATAAGCTCCTTACAACAGGTTATTTCACTTTCTGCTGAAGCAGGTCTGAGCTTTATAGTTACAGCTAAGTCAAAAGGGCCTGTTGTGCTCAGCACTTTTGCAAATTGCATTCCTCGGTGATGTGTCTGAGCAAGAACTAATTTGTTCTCAAGGCACCTGTTTTTTAGGGTTGTTAACCTGATTTAACAGATTTTCACAGATAGATAGATAGATCTTTTAATCAAGCCAGTAAGAATCAGAGTGTTCAGTTTTAATGCTGTATTAGCATTTGATCAATCCTTAAAGCTGTGTGGTTTTTGACACAGTGGTGAAAGGGAGATGTGTTGCTTCTTACAGTTGATGTCTGCCTGGAGCTCAGCAGTGGTGATCCATCTAATTTTTTTAATTAAACGCATTTGGGAATGAAATGATGCTCGTTTTTCTGAACAGTTCAATAAAGAAAAGTGTGTTTCTCATCACGCACCAGAGAAGATATGTCATAAGAAAACAACAGAAACTGCTGTTTGGAATAATTATTCTGGCACACAAGTGCTCGGGTAGACACAGAACATTTCCTCCACACTGTGATACGAATCAGAGGGAAGACTGAGCATGGCTGGGTCACACAAAAAACCCCATGAAATATACTCAAAACCCCTGGGAAAATTGAAACTACTTTGAATTAAACTCTATGGCTGCTGTATGTGTTGCTTGCACATCTGCTGCAGAAGGAGAGGCAGAGTTAAAGGTGACAGGTTGATCCCTGAAGCAGCATCTGCTTCTGCCTCTGCTATTAGTGCTGAGCAGAAAGTTGATTCTCTTTCTGTCATTCCCTTCCATTTTCCTTACTTTAAAGTTGTGAGGGAATATATCAGTGGACAGTAAACAAAGAAGCAGATGAGGAAATCTTTTATTGTTGCTACACAGACTGTTGCTGGGTTTTGATTGAATAATTCACTTTGTGCAATTGACTCCATGAACTGGAGTTGAAGTAGTTAGTTTTTATAAGTCCTTGAGGATTTTTCTGCCTGGTCTGAGATTCTCTTCTCAGCTGTTCCCATTCCTTGTATTTTCCACTCATTTCTCTATTTTTTTTGCACTGCTGCCTATATTAAAAAACAAAGAGATTTGATTTTACTAATCTCCTTGTGCCTATGTGTGTGGTGTACCAAATGTGGAATGAAGAGTGATTAAAGTATCTTTTTAGAGGATAACAGAGTGAAGGACGTAGAGCTTGACTTTGCTGTTAAACCTCCACAAGTAATGAGGAAAGAGCTGATTATTACGATGTCTAGTAACTGAATTGTTCCTTGGAAAATATCTGAAGTATTTTTAGAGTATATTTTTTTCTGATANAAAGGGGTGAAATTTTTTTTTTTTTTTTTTTTTTTTTTTTTTTTTTTTTATGTTGTTGGTGTATATCCTTTGTGTTTAGTGGTTCAGTGAGGAATGCCCAAAATCTCCCCAAGTTGCTGTTGCTATTGAGGGAAGATGAACATGAAAATGCATTTAAATTCAGCATCATCTCCTAGTTTGCATGAAACCTAGCTTTTATTTTTATTTTTTTACTGATGGGAGGAAGAGGGACAGACTCCACTTTTGCCACTTTCCAAAGTAATTCTGAGCTTAATTGCTATAACTCTTTGGGGTGGAACAAGGCAGCAGTCTGTGTATTGCTCATTCTTCTTGCCTCAGATCATGTGCAGGACTTTGGAGAGGCATTACACAGCTGCTCTCTGTCAGGAATTGTGAGAACTCCTCCTACTGCAAATGCCAGGAGAGTCCAGAAGGTATTTAGGAGCACAAAATAATTGGTTGTTTTGAACTGTTCATGGTGTGTTGGGTGAACTGAGGAAAGTCGTTGTCTTTTTTTGTTGTTGTTTGTTTGTTTGATTTATTTGAATTACGAAAAGGCACATGTGGTGCTGCCTCTGTGGGCCAAGTGGAAACTTACAGCAAGTATTATAACAACCTGATATAAATAGCACATGTCAAAAGTAGTTGGTGTTGGGCACTTGTCCTCCAGCAGTAAAGATGGTGTTCATGTGGACTCAGAACTACTCTGGAGGTGTTAGAACTGGAAACATGCAGTGCTCATAAATTATTGCATTATAGGCACACAAACAGATCCATAAAAAGGATTGTTTCTTGTTATATGTTGGCCTCATACCAAATGAAAACCCTGCTCTGACTTGCAAACCTTTGGAAAATTTCACTCCTGAGAAAGGACTCACCACAACACAGTGAACATCAAAGTAATTAGAATTCAGCAGAAGAGATTTAAAATAGATTTAACTGTACCACTTTGGATAAATTGGCAACAGGAAGGAGAAAACTTCCTTAGGAGAAAACAGTGAGAGTGAGTGCTCTGTGAGGCAAAGTTTTAAGAGGCTGCTGGTCGTGGCTCATGATGCACTGCTGTCCCTTGTATTGTGTATAATCAGGGTGCCTGGGAGGAGGATGGGACAGAGGATCAGGAAAAACTGCTCTCCAAATATATATGTGGTTTTATGCATTCTTGCTGTGCATCTAGAGTCATTCTATCTCCCCTTTTGTCCTTTTAGAGGTCACTACATAAGCACTATAGTAAAAGTCACATGGGTTTTTTTCCTCTCTACAAATATGTAATGAATTCTGGTAACATAATTTTTTGCACCGTTAAAGATAATAGTTTTTCATTACCATTAAAGCTAATAGGTTTTCACTATCATTTCCGCTGATGTCAGCATTTTAGTGTCATATTTTATTTGCTTTTTCAGCATACAAATACACTCTCCTTTTTCTGTGTACCATCTGTTGCAATGGTGTGAGCTGGAGGATTGGTGGTGTGATCACACACTTGGAATCTGCTGTTGCTGGAGAAGGGGCAGCAAGCTCTGCAGCCGGAGGCTCCGGTGTGACACAAGTATCAGGAGTGGCAAAGAGAAATCACAGAGTCATCACAGCAGGTCCTGTGGGGATTTTCTGATGCAAAGGACAACCTGAGTTTCCCAATTAGGTTTCTGCATGTGCCTTATGCTCCCTAACTCTTCCTGTTGGCTGAGAGCGCTGGACTCTGTGCCCTGATGTTCCGAAGCTGTGGGGAAATTACATGAGCAATTTGCACGCTGGCCAGGTGGATATAAATAGAACAAAAAATGCTCTTAGTAAAGTCTTGTTCTATAAGGGGCTCCAATGTCTGTTATGCGAAGGTCAATTTGAAGAAATCGGGTTAAACCTGTAATAGCAACTGTGGAAATCTAAGTAGATATTTCAAACACCTTCCACCTTTTTCTGTCTCTCCAGAAAGTCTGCAGAGTCTTATCTGGTGATCCTGCACACTCCAAAAAAGGAGGAATAGGGTACCTAATGTACCTCATGTGGGGAAAAAAAGTGCATCTTTTTATCTCTCTTTATAGGTGAAAAAGGATGCAAAATTTAATTAGGAGAAATTTTGTTTTTTACATGCTTGAAACACAGGAATTCCTTCCTATAGTTAGATCTTTGAAAATCTGGTGAGTATTTTAAAATATATCACTGATAAAAAGAATCTGAGCTTTATATTGCTACAAGAATTTTAGGGTTTTAGCAAACTATTTAAAGAAACTTCCCTCAAGGCCTGTTAATTGCTGAAATAGCTATAAGCACATTTCTAATGAATTAAGAACATGTTTAAGAGCTTTATTATTTTCTCTTAAAAATTATTGTATACAAAAGTCTGAAAAAGCTGTTATGAAATCTAAATTAATTGTAACTCTTTAAAAAACAAAACTAGACAATCACATATACATTTGCAGTTTAAAATCAGGATGGTTTTGGGGAAGATCAAGCTTGTTTTCTGCTTTTGAATGAAGATAGAGAGAATTGCATTCCTTTGATTGCATAGCTCTGATTGCAGACAGTGATATGCTAACAATAATTGTCGGAATTTTCAGAAAACTTCATAGTGATAATTTGTTTACGGTTGGACATTTGACTGCATATTCCATGTCTTTTTAACAATGCTTTTTCTGAGGGTATAAATCCTTAACTTCTGTGTCTTCAACAGTAGAAACTGAGCGGAGTTCTTAGGAAGGCACTGTCCCGAAGACCCAAGTCACACACAACAGAAATTTTTTAGAAACTTGACCTGATGCCATCCCTGTATTTTCAAACATCTGCTAAGCTGTTGTGAGGACACCAGTTTCTTCCATCCTTCACTCTTTTTTCTTTATACAGTCACACCATTTCCTTCATTTTTTCATTTTCTATTATTTCTTCAGTAGAAGTTGGTGAAACCAAGTTGGGGGACACGGTTATTTGCACTGCACATAGCACAGGCAGCTCCTGGGCTGTGCTTCCAGCCTGCATTACAGGCAAATGATCTATGAAACAAGAGAAAAACATTAAAAGAGGGCTTGGCTTCTTTCCTGAAAAATTGGGATTTTTAAGTCTGGAAGAGGGAAGGCTTTGGGGTGACCTAACTGTGCCTTCCAGTACCTTGATGAATCCTACATGAAAGATGGAGAGAGACAGTTGTAAAGACACGTAGTGACACGGGGGAATGGACAAGGACAAGGGGGAATGGCTTCAAACTGAAAGAGAATAGGGTTAGGTCACATATTATGAAGGAGTTCTTCCCCTGGGAGTGTGGGGAGGCCCTGGCATGCCCATGGAGCTGTGGCTGCCCCATCCCTGGAAGTGTCCAAGGCCAAGGCTGGACAAGGCTTGGAGTAACCTGGAACAGTGGAAGGTGTCTCTGCCCATGGCAGGGGGTTGGAACAAGATGAGTTTTAAGATCTTTTCCATTCCAGACATTCTATGATTCTATGATCTCCTGAGTGGAATGTTTTGTTAGGTGTTTAACGGGAGGTTGTGTGCATTACTGCTCTGCACTTTTTTTTTTTTTAGGCAGGATACTGTGTTTTGCCTT
>VXBU01009663.1:1001560-1029662 GCA_013400315.1 Bombycilla garrulus | reverse complement strand
TTTTTTTTTTTTTTTCACTTTGGCAGCTTAGGTAAGAGGATGAGACTGTAAGGAATTTGAGACCAAAAATTCCCTGTTGTATTTAATTGAAGAGTATTCAGCACCCATTTCTTTGAATAATACTACAATAAATATAGCATAGAAATGCAACAGCCGTGATGATCCTGCCAAGATCACGGGAATTTCACACAGACATCTTTTCTCTTTATTCACGTGATAGAAGCTAATTTTAAAGAGAAAAACCTTACAGAACTCCAAGTGAATAAATAAACTGAAAAATGTTGGTATTATTTTCTGGTAGTACTTAGCAGTATCAAACAGTAAGTATCAGCTGGATGAATCTCAGTAGAAGTTGTTTTTAAAAGTGCAATAAAATTCTAATATCCTCTGAAAGGTTATTATCCAAGTAAAGAAGGCATTTATGTATAAAGCTATGCCAATTTGTCTCGTCAAGATGGGGCTTTTCATGACACCAAATGTGAACTAATTCTTTTTTCACTTACCTTGTAAGTAGCTTTATTCCAATATTACTGAAGTCAATGACAGAGCTGCCATTAAATTCTCTTCATATAATAGCACGGAACTAATGGTAAAAAGGCCATGAGGTGGCAATTCCAGCTGGCAGCATTTACAAAGGAGACTGTATGAGAAAGATGGGTAAATTCAAAGCCAAAGTGCAGTAGAAGGTGACAAATTCTCAGTCACCAGACTGGATTTGCAGAAAAAAAATATTGTAACAAATTAAAGAACTGACATAAGTTTGTATTAGTGCTGTAACATTTAATTGGTGTAATGTAGCAGAATTATGGAGTTATGAGCTGGTAAAGAACTTTATAGAAACCAATTAAAGTATAAACATTAAGAATGGCTGTATTGAGTGGCTGGAAAAAATTGCTAGGCATTTCCTGAGGTTGTGTTCTTCACAGAGATGTTTTAATTGCTAAGGATAATGCTCTGAAAAGCAAATAGTTTATTTTATTACTTTCTGTAGCTACCCACTTATGACTCTAGATTTGGCTACGTTTCCTTCTCTGAAGATATTCAGATTATTTAATTTCCTTGCATATTCTTTTCATGGGGAATATGGACATTCACCTGTCAGCAGAGATTCGCCTGTCTTACTGTGGCAAGCTCATGAAGAAATAGCATCATCCCCAGAAGATGCTTGTGGAGTAGTTCTGGATCAGTCTGCTCCTAGGAGCCAGTGACAGGCAGCTGAAGAGAAGGTAAAGATTGGGTAAATCCAGTAAATCCAGCGTTTCTGTCACTGAGTGAAGTGCCATATTAAATCATAGTCGGGAGGCTGGAACTGGATGATCTTTAAGGTCCTTTCTAACCCAAAGCATTCTATGATTCTGTGAAATGAGTCTCTCCTGAGGATTCAAAGATCTTTCCACTTGGACCTCTGTCTATCCTCATACTCCAGTTCCCCACTTGTAAATCAGGAATAATGAGAATGTTCCTCTTCACAAGCATGAAACTTGATCTCGAAAGCATGTATAAAGGACAAATATTTCTAAGATGGGACTCATTTATATGACCCACATAATGCCTAGCTAGAGTGGGTAAATATTGTCAAAATTTCTTTTCAGGCATGAAGATCCCAAGGAAGCAGCTCCTGTTCAGTACTTATCTGATTTCCTAGACTGCAAAAAAGACAGGTGAGGGAGACTCACAATAAATATATTTAACTGATAGCATTCTAGAGTTTAGGAAAGGTGTAAAAAAATTAATAAAAAGCTATAAATAGCCTTTTCAAATTAAAACTTATACTCTTTCATCCTTAAAAAACAATGATATCAAACAAAAAGCTAGGCAAATTTGGCAAAGTTTCTGTAGGATCTATTTTACTCATTCTTTCCTGTGTAGTTATATCTCCCTGTGATTTTATTTTCTATAAATAGAATAACTTTGAGTTACTTTATTAATCACTTTGACTTCCACCTTCCACCCTCATTCTTCTGTCAGAATGTTGGAAAAATTTCCTGATCCTTGCTGCTCTGGCTCTGCTGGCATTTTCATTCTTTATTCAAGTTTCTCCCTATTCAAGTCTGCCTCCAGGTAAACAAGTCTTTTTTTGTAGTCTCCCTATGCAGGAGAATTTTCCCATGCCCTTAATCAGATTTAACTAAGCTCTTAATTGCCTCATTATATTTGGTCAGATTTTCTAATACGATCACTTAGATGACAGAGAGTGGTCATAATCTGGCTGCAAATTCCCTGTGGCTTAGAGGAGCTGATGGCTGGGCAGAACCTGACAGCTCTGAGTTGTCCCCTTCTTGCCAGCGTGGCTGATTTCCTGCAGGGGAAGGACAGAATCTGGGTGGGGGAGCACAGGAGCAGCTGTGCTGCATCAGTCCCAGGCTGGGAAGGAGTGTGGCCCTTGTAGGATGAAGTGTGGCACGAGTGCTTCAGTGGTCATGCTTCTCTGTGGCAGTGAACGCAGTAACATTTGACCACAGGAGATTGGGTAATAATTTATGTCTCAAGTGGGTGAGATATTTAAGTGTCACACTCTGCAAATCCCAATGGCTGTGCTATTTATGGCAAGTTCTGTTTTTATCAATAGATCACTTGTGACATGTGACAAAAAAAGAAAGAGAGCCTGCAGCAAAATAGATTTTAGCTAGGTCTGAATTAGATTTTATAGGTCAGCTACTCTCAGTTAATTCAATACCATCTGATTGCTAAAAAGGTACTTAATGAGGCTTAATTAGAAGGGATGTCTTTTATTGTCATGAGTTCAGGGCTTGGCAGTAGGTTTTTCTCTTAGCAAGCCTTGGGTCTCAGTCTAACAAAAGCCAATAAATGAGCCCATCTGCTCCCAGGCTTTCTGGCTGAAGCTTGTAGTGTAAGCAGCACAAGGACCAGCTTTAGAGAATGTGTGACCACTGCACAGAAGGGATCTCAGCTTTAAATTCCTTGCTCGCTTGATAAACAGAGATAAAGCAGTAAGTGCCACAGTAAGTTAAAACTTGAATTTTGCATATCAATGGAACTGGAATTTTATGGGAAATTTTACTATTTCAAAGTAATTCTATGTCTTCTGTCTTATTCTAATGGTCAATTATTGCCATAATGTGGCATAACAGGATACCCTATCACTTTTCAAAAGAAGTTTTAAGCATAATTGCTTCTTGGTATTGGCTCTTTCCTCAAACTTTTTGTGAAGACTTTTCATAAAGACTTTTCCCGTTTATCATGACAAGTTTCACTCTATGTACATTATTGTGCTGTAGTTCCTAAAAATGTTGTAGATATGAAAACAGAAATGGATTTTTGAAAACCCCAAAAACATAGATCAGGATGCAATATTTAAAGCGAAATCACAACATTTGAAATTAATTTGAAAGTATTTAAGATATATTAATCCCTGATAATTTAGGGAAAAGTTTTTTAGAACAAAGGTAATACCATCAAATGAAAAAATACATAAGTATATTTTTTTTTTAAATCCTCTAGCATTTTCAGTATTTTTTCAAAAAAGAAAAAGTGTTTGAAACTTACAAACACAGCTCTCTTACTGACGAGATAGAACAAGTTTTGTGATCAGACTCCTAAGAGGCTGCTGCATTTTCTCAGCCAGTTTGGAACACCAACCCTATGCAAATAAGAGTTTGGACTAAACTGATATTGAAAATACTGAGGGACAACAGATTTAAATGATACACACAAAAAAATAAAAGAATAGTGAAGATGTTGACATGACAATAAATTAACTGGGCTTGAATTATAGTAAATGTATCTTCATCAAGCTCACAGATGTGCTTCTCTCACAGTTGCATGCTATTAAATTCTATGCAACAGCCTGGTTAAACTTAAATTAAATGCTAATTTAACACATCTAAAGGCATTATCACATTTTGTTCTGAACTGTGTTTCTAATGACTTCAAGTCATGTGTGAGGTATTTATGGCAAACTTCTGTAGCTGCTGTGCTGGAGAATTCGTGGGGTTTCTTTAAATAAGCTATATCCTGCTCCCTGTCAACCATTTACAGTAAGAAAAAGTCACGAGAGACAGTGAAGCACAAACTGAAGGCACAGCCCAGGAAGTGGTTCATAAAAGCACATAGAAATCTAATGACCAAACGAGGGGGAGATAAGATAGTAATGAAGAAGCAATCAAGAGGAGAAATTTCAAGTTACACTTTCCACCATCAAAATCTTGCCAATTGGAATTCTAGCTGGGTCCTGTTGTACTCATGGATTATTAAGAAGAAAAGGTGCCTTTCTAGTTTAATGAAATTAGTGTATCTTTCTTTTCAGTACACCATGCTGCTTGAACAACTAACCTTTAACTAATGTGCTAATGCCACTTCCAATTGATGTACCTATTTAAAATGAATAACGCTAGTGACAGAATAATGAAAACAATTAAGTTGAACTTGTCAAAATTAATAGAAAAGATTGCATCTTCATCTTATACAGCGAAGACTATTAGCATCAAATGTTTTCCATAAGAAGACTTAGCACTGTTTGTGTGTGGTTTCGAAAAGATGCACACTTCACATTCTTGTCTTTCAAAAGCTAAGTGATCTGAGCAGATCCCAAAATCACAGAATTTCCTTTGGGTAACTCATTTTCTCTAAGTTTTTCCTTTCTTGATGTTTCTAGTAAGTTGCTCCCAGTAGCCCTCGGGAAGTCAGTAATCTTCCTTTGGCTGCCAGGAGTTACACGGATTCAGCCAAGCAGGTCTGGGCTTTCAGATGTTGTTGGACTTTGTAGGGTACAGATTTGCTCAGCACTCCATGAAAAATCCCTGTTCACGAGGAAAATGAAAGGCCTTGATGTGATATGTAACATACTGTCCCACAAACACCAGAGCTCAGTAAATTTAGCTTCCTGTAGAATTTTCTCACATGTTCTTATATCCAGCTTCACAATTAGCACCCTCTTTGATCTTATTACCACAATCTCCTAAATCCTGCTATACTTGAAATCTTCTGCCTCACCCTTGCTCTGGACATTGCTCACCTCTCTCTTATGGACATTCTTACATCTTTCTATAAAATATGGTCACTTGTGCAACTTGGCAAATAAACCAGGCATCCGGGATTGTACCTACCACCAGCATCTCCTCCCCATGTCTGTATCATTATTTTATGGCAGGAGAAAAACTGACATTGTAGTTATATTTTTTTGTTTTCTTTTGTTGCTTTTTTAAATAAAAAATCGGGAGTCATTATGCTGATATTTCATTAAAAAGCAAAGGTTGTAGTATGTATTTTAAGTATAAGTTCAGTTCCTGTGTTTTGCAGAGAGCTTGCAACCTTCTTAGACCTTAAATCTTCTTAATTTAGTCAATAACTTATCTATACTTTGCTAAAAAACTAGATTTGCTCTGTCTCTCCCGTACACTGAATTAAAGATGCTAATCTCAGTAATGTATCTTGAGATCTTCCTGTCTTCCATGTGCTCTGCCTAAGCCTCTGCAGTATTACAAGTAAGTCTTTGGAGTGCATTTTGACAGGGATAGTACATTGCTATTATTTTTGGAACTATATTTGATGCTACATAATTACTACAGTGAGCTCTGTGCCACCAGAAGCCTTCATTAATCACAAATATTTTGCTCCTCTAGTTATGGCTCTTCCTTCCCTTGTTCTGCTGACTTCCGCCTTCTTTCTTATTTTATTTAAATCTCTGGCCCAGAGCAGCTATAAAGGGTAGACATTTATAGGAGAAACAAAGAGCAGCAAATTCTATGCTGGGCAATGTAGGCAGTCATTTGTTTGTTTGCATGCTGAGAAACCTGCCAAAAGTACCAGAACTTCTCTCTGGTGAATAATGTAATAAATTAGATTTCATCCCCATGTAATCACAGGTCCATGAGAACTGGGTATAAAAATCTTTCTTCAAATATTTCCTCAATGGAGCCCATTGTGATGTACACACAGGCTCTGTTTGAAAATGAACCTCCTTGTTACATGGCTGTGTTTGCTTTTCTAAGAAACCCTATTTTTTTTGCCTCAAAAACTGCATGGAGGCTCTGTGTGTTACTAGCTAATAAAAATGTGTAAAGCAGAGTTGACTGTAGAAGTAGGGCATATTTGTAAGCATCTGTTACATTTATATTTTCTAAATATGTCCATTAGAGTAGGCAGATCCACAATTTAGCTGAAATAAAACAAGACCAAACAAAAACTCTGCAAATATTCTGATTTTCTTTCAAAACCTTCATCTTTTTTAAGGCATTAAAATGTAAATAAATAAATGAAGAGGACTGAAAATGTCCAAGAAGAGGCAATGAAGCTGATATGGTTTGTAAGCCTGAGTTCTGCTGCGTTTATTGACAGGATTTCATCAGTAAGTGCACAGAGCAGCTGCTGGAGGGCCAGAGGTGCTGGGATGGGTCAGCTGGTTGGAGAACATGGGTCTGACCCTGCTGGGGAGCCACTGCAAACACTGAGTGTGGCCACCAGGTTTTGTTCTGACTGCCTGATCTCAGAGCTGTGTCAAAACTAATTAGTAGGGCTTGAAAATGCTCCACAAAGGAAGGTGCCTGGTGGATTCACGGGAGGCCTGAGGCGTTGCAGTGAGATCATCAAGGTGATGACTTCTAAGTGGTTTTCAATACACAGCACTAGGTCCACGTTTTATTGTTGTGATAACAGAGAGCAGGCAGGAATACATGGAAATGGGTAAAATCACATGAAGGTGCCTGTAGACATCCTACAAATGTCCTAGAAAAGTCCTAGAAGATGTTCTTCTTGCTCCCATACAGTTGCCTTTCCTTTTGTGGCACCAGCCAGCACAAACTGCAGCCCCATGTTTACATCTCAGGGATCTATGGACACTGCAGTTTCTTTGGTGGGTTCCTTTAAGTTTCAGAACTGGAGTTGGTTTGCTGTTAAATGGTTTGGGTTTTTTTTGGATGGTGGTGGTGTTCATTTTTATATGTAGACAGCCTGCTAAGCCTCAGATCCCTGCTTTATTGTTTTAAATATATCTTTATATCCTTAGCATTCTTTCCCCTCTTTAATTAGTAATAAATACAGCTTTGTGCTAAAGGCTTTTTCCTTCTAATAGGGTCTTTTATTCACATCTTAAAAGCAACATCTTTTTTCCCCTTCCTTGAATATAGTCCTGAAATTTTTTATACACTTACCCTGAGCTTCACAATAATAATGTTTTTTAATAGACTTTCTATTATGGATAAGTGTTTTTAGCTTTTTAGCTGCTCCTTTTTGTTTGCTCTCAAAAAGTTTCTTCTTTTTCATATAATTCTCTCCTTGGAACTGAGTATTACTTTGGTTGATTTGTGTGCATGTGGGTTCCTAATACCTCCAAAGACATTGAAATCAATTTTGAATTGAAGAGTTGTTCTTATTTTGAAAATGGGTCTTCAGTAACTGCAGCTTCTGCTGTGTCCAATATACTGCTAGGGAGTAATGAAGAATTGCTTTTACCCTTCAGCATTCTTCTTTTTATCAAAAAAGAATTGTCTGTTGGATTTCAGACGCTTCTCTGCCCATCTCCCCAGCCTGCTGAGGTCCCTCTGCAGGGCCCTGTGGGGTGTCAGCCCCTCCTGCCAGCTTTGTGCCATCAGCACATTGGCTGAGGAGCCTTCTGCCCCCTCATCCAGTCATTGGTTAATGAATAAACAATACTGGACCCAATTTCATTTTAAAAATCTGATCGAGTCTTTGTCTTGAGTCTGAAAATTTTGCCTCCAGTCTTTCATTTTATATAGTAAAGAGCATGCAGAAAAGCTCTTACTTTTGTGCAAGATGTACAAGTCACTAATAACACTGAAAACCTGTGTTTTCTTCAAAAAATAATCCAGGAATTTCTTTTTAAATTAGGGAGTTAATATTTTATGTGATTAGAATTAACTTTGGGAACATTTATCTCATCATATTTGAATATTCAAGTCCATGATGTATTTTGAGCTAATTTTGGGTAGGCTCATTAGGGGAAAAAGGTGTTGTTATTAATAGTAATTTTCAAGAACCTTTGTTGAAGATTAAGTTCCCTTTCAGACTAGATATCTTACAAGTCAGTGACAAATATATAACAGGCTTACATAGAGAAGGTGTAAAATCTCAGGCTTGAGTTAGTAAGAGGTTGTACCATTATTAGCTTCTCATCTTTCAATATTCATTTTTATTTTTATCCCAATACAATTATCTTTGATGGCACTACTTTCCTTTTTAGTACATTTTCAGAAGAGATCAGGTGAAAAAACTGTCTTAGTATTCAATGAAAATATTCTGTACTCTCTTTCCAAGATCTCCCTGGTCTAACACTGAACATCCAGCAGAATCCATTTTCCAGAAAGAGGAATTGCTTTGATATCAGTGCAAAACACTTTTCCTTAGAAATGGGAGCTTTGGTTTTCCAGTCCTACTTTTGGGGTGTGCTGGACCAGAGTTTTCAGTGAGAGAAATAGCTTGGCTTAATCTCTTGAGCAGCTGAGCCGTTTTGTTTCACTGTAGTCATATTTTTTACACTCTCTTGTGGAGAAACAGGAACTGAGTTTAGAATGTTTTCTTTTACCAAAGGACACCAACTTTGACCAACATTTCTTGCATGTTTATGATGGAGTTGATGAATATTTGAGATCAGGTTTAGAATACTAAAAAGGAACCGTGATTTTTTTTTTCTTTTAAAAACGTGATGTTTTCAAAATAATTTGAACATATTTTGCTTGACATAGAATGTGATTATGTTTAGATTGCTCATTTTAGAAAATATGACTTTCAGTTTAAAGTAATGGAGAATTACTATGTAATTTTTCTCCAACTATTTCTAGTGACTAATGCAGTTAATATTACCTTGCATACCATTCATCATTTAGGATGAATGTTATTAAGTGAAAAGGATTTTTTTTTTATATAATACAATATAAATAAGAAGTAATTAGTAATTTGCATAGTAAATACCAAAAAATAAATGCATCCAAATTAATGAGATGTGTATCTGTACACATATTAAAGGAAATTATACTGCTTAAAGAAAAGGAGATGTACTCCATCCATTCTGTACAGAACTCATTGGAGTTAGGTCTGATATTAAGTCAAAAAACCTTCTCTTAAAATAGGCACAGCTGCTTTGATTAGACAAATGATGATATGATAAGAAGCCTTCAAAGGCTATAAAAGTTTTTTTTTTGATAGCTGGTTATAAGTGCATTGTCTAATACAGGGATGGTAAAAGGAGGACAGCCTAAAAGAAGCTCCATGCAGGTCATTATTTCAGCCATTCCTTTTGTATTATTTTCATCATCAATTGCAAGATTTCATTTTTTAATTGAGGCGTTGCATTTGAGTAAAGTATAATTTTCTCTAACAGATAGCTAATTGGACTAATTGTCTACTGTAATTAGCTAGAAGTCTAGTACATCTTTATTTTAAATGTTGAAGGTCTCATTAAAATTCCTTCATGTGAATAGAGGAAGAATGTACCATTAAACTAATTGTTTATGTGAAGTGAGAATGTTCTGCTCATTTATGTGATATTGAAGATTTGAGCACTTAAGGATGGAGCATGGGGACCCTTATCCATCCAGAAAAGTTTCCCTTGGGATGTGTTAGAGGTTACCAAGTCACTCCAAACCCCATGCAACTCGGCCTTGAACACATCCAGGGATGGGGCAAACACAACTTCTCTGGGAAACTTGTTCCAGGGCCTCACCACCCTGGCAGGAAAAATGTCTTCCTAAAATGTAACCTAAGCTTATCTTTTTTCAGCTTAAAGCAATTTCCCCTTGCCCTGTCACTCTATGCCCTTGCAAAACTCCCTCTCCAGCTCTGCTGTAGCTCTTTCCCATCCCTCAAGGGACTCCGAGGCCACTCCAGACCCTTCTCTTCTCAACACTGAACAGCCCCAGCTGGCAGCCTGTCTTCCTCGGAGAGGTGTTCCAGCCCTCTGAACATCTCTGTGAGCTCCAGCAAGGTCATGTCCTCATGCTGGCAGCCCCAGAGCTGGATGCAGAGCTCCAGGGGGCTCTCACCAGAACTTGGTAAGAGGGACAGAATTCCCTCCCTCAGAATTCTGGCCGTGCTGCTCTGGGTGTGGGCCAGGGTGTGATTGTCTCTCTGGGCTGCAAGAGTGCATTGCAGGGTCATGAAAAACTTCACCAACAGCCCCAAGTCCTGCCCCTCAGGGCTGCTCTCAATATCTTACACTTTATTTTCTTTAGAGGCTGGCAAATTGAGCTAACGCTCCTGTGTCTTTCTCAATTCTTTTTCAGAGGTAGATAGAGCCAGAATTTCATCAGAATAGTAATCACATCAGTCTTTGCTGAAGAGACTATTGCCAGGCTTTATGGGGCTGATTAGTGACAACAGCTTTGAAACACATCCTACACATATTTAAGACTTTATGAACAATGAATATCATTTTGCATTACACTCACAGCACAGTGTCCTTGCAGGATAGTGTTACAAAGTAGGGATTATCTTAAAACTGAAGGTTCAATCATTTATTTTTCAGCATTTAAGACTTTTTGACATGTAAACCAGCAGTGTGGCTGCCGGGACATATTGGGAGTGTTGCTGCACAGCTGGCGCATCATGCAGAGTTTCTCAGGAAGAAATAGGGACTTCATTTCCATCAGCTTTTGGCAGTACAGTTTACAACTATCCTTTTCTTTAGGGGCCACTATAATTTTTGTCATGAGCAGAAATAATTCCTGTATTGTAGCAGTGGAGAGCCAGTGGCTGCAGGAGTCTCACTGTGAATGCTAATCCTCTCCTGAGGCTGGCTCCCACAGAAAAACAAAGATGAACAAGTATTTGGTGAAGTGCTCATAATTCAGCTGGGTGCTGTGCAAGCTCTCAGATTATTTCTATTTTCCAATTTTTGTATTTCTAAATGCTCAGAAAACAACAATCAGGGGAAAAAAAGCCAATTTAACCATGCTCCTCTTGCCTTAAGGTATCTTCATCCCAGAATAGACCATGGGAAGCTGGTATTTTTCTCTAGGGAACAGGGTGGTGTTTTTGTTTTCTGAAGCATCTCTGTCTTTAGTCTCTTCTGAGAAAAACACATGGAACACCAAGATCTGGATTAAAATTCCACTAATCCACCAGGATTCTGCATTGAATTTTATTGAAGTGATTATTTGTTAAAGAAAAGGAGAGATTCAGTCATTCAAAGATTGCTGTTGGACAGTGGAAAACGCATGTTCTCTCTCAGCTGCTTGATGCCCACATGCAGATTGATTATTTAAACTCCTAAAAATATAGATTGTGAAACTACAATTAGTTGAGAATGTTGTTTTGTCAGTGATTTGTTAGACATACAGCTGGCTGGTGTTTGTGTTGGCTTATGATCTTCTATATCTGGAACTTGAAAACTCATTTTATTGTAACCAAAATCTTTTAGAAAAGCATTTTTTAGGCTTGTTGAGATAATTAGGTTGATATAAAATTACTGGCTTATATTTCGTAAACTAGAAAATTTGTATGCTTAATATATGAGCTTAAATGGACACTATTTGTATGGAGTTTCTTACAACTAAAGGACTGCTAGCTTAATCCTGGAATCTTAGTGACTCCCAGGTGGCAATTTAAGTATGGGCTAATGCATAATAGGGCAAAAATGAAATTATAAATGCCTATCTGACTTGAAAGAGTTTTATTCAGGAAAATTTTGTTTTGCTCACATTTTTGATTCCTTCTCTTGACACAACTATCTTAAATAAATAAGATCTGTTTGAAACGGGTTTATTTTGGGAGTTTTCACATTCTGCTTCAATATCTTGTAACCATAGTATAAATTTACACTGATCCATTCATTCTTTCTCTCTCATATGCAGTCTGACCTCACATAAACTGATGTAAACAGACAAATTACTTTGCCAGCAAATCTACTGTAATTTGAGGCTATTAAAATAGAGATTAGAATCTGGCCATGAGTAGAAATAGAGTGTAATCTAATTTCTTGAGGTCTGCAGATTCAGTAACTTTTGATATTTATGAATTCAAACTCCATCAATGGTTTATGCTGACATGCACCTGTTTGATGCAGCTTAAAAATGGGTGAAGAAGGAAAATTTTTTGAGAGGAATGTATGTCCAGCTCAAGACTGAGTCTGGGGCTAGGGCGATGAAAGTCCATCCTTGGGTTTTAATGGTCTCCATCCCATCCCTTGCTTACCTACCTCTGCCCCTAATTTGTGTGTGTAGTCTAGATAATTTTTTCTTCATATCTTAAAAAGAAATGTGAAATTTAACTTGTTAAATAAGATTTTTGCCTTTTGAAAAAAAAAAAATCCAAACCATATAGTCCAAAATTCTCTCCGTTGATTTCCAGTGCACTGTCCTGCAGAAAGGGCTTTAGTTAATTATTCAGTGGCAGTGGCTGAGATGTACATTTTTGCTTTCTCAGATTCCTCACTGCTGCAGTGACCACAAGGACATTTGGGTGGGGGAAAACAGCCCAGGCCAGGTAGAGTAGGGGACTGTGATTTTCGTCTTTTGTCCCTGGATGCTATGACCTGGCTCTGTACACGTCAAGAGTCGTGATGTACAGCCAGAACTAACATTTGTGTCAAAACAGACTTCCCTGGAGCTGAACTAACACAAATAGAATGGTGAGAGAGTGGAAGGAAGCGGTTTGGACTTCAGGCTGTGGAACAAAGACTATGTCATCTGGTCACAGCAGTCCTTCCATCAGATCATTGGCAGCCTGAAAGATCTTTGACTAGCCAAATACCTTGCAGACATTTATATTTGTTGAATCAGCCACGCAAAACACAAAAAATTAATCAGTTCAAGAGACTTAATTATAGCAAATTAGGTGTCTGTGCTGTCAGTCAATGATAATAGTGTTAAAATAAAGATAGCCATTGTCACTGTATTCATGATTGCATTTTATGCCTTAACTTCATATTCAAAGAGAAATACAAGTTTTTAATGTATTATGTATGTGTGGGTCTGTAAATTTTCTGCTGTGATTGCATGCAGTCGCCAGGTTTGCCACTGCAGAGCTGCATTGTGGTAGCTCTCATTCCAAATGGAAAAAGCACAAATTGCTGACTTGAGCAATGCGGCATTTCCGACGTTTGAAGTAAATCTTACTTGTGCAATTATCTTTCACCGTAGTAGGACCAAGTAAATCATTCCTCTGCCATGCTCAGCATGATGTGTGAGATAGCTTTCATTTTGCCTGATGACGGGGAAAGACTAAAAGTTCCTCCAGCTTGTGCTGTGGAGCTCAGCTCTGTCTAGGTGTCATAACTCACGCCCTTGAAGCTCAGAGTGAGCGTGGAGAATGCTTGCATTCACCTCTTTCCAGAAATACTGGAATGCCCAGCGCACACGACCCAAACTTTTTCAGTGGCTCAAACAGCAAATGAACCCCATCTGGTGACAGGAACCAGCCTGGGTGAAACAGCAAATGTGGAACCAAGTACGCTGGGGTTAACATCAGCACTTTCCAGCAGCAGCTAAAACATGGGCAAAGAGACTGTCATTGCCTTTAATTAAGGCTAGATAGGATATGTGGGTGGGTTAAATATGTGTCTATTGGGAACTCTGCATGCAAAAAATAACTGGTGTTTCTAGGAGACAAGGTAGATGTATAAATTAGGAGAAATAAAGAAATGCCATTACCAATTGTAGATGTGAACTGAGTTACAGGAAAATAGCTTGCATGAAAAAAATATCATCATCTGAGGTTTGCAGAGAACCAATAAAAGCAGTTCTGAGTCCTGTGACCAGCCATCTGTCCATATTTAAGTATTGGAATAAGTGGACTGTGGAATGGATGCTTCTAAAAATATATATTAATTAAATAGTTTTGATGAATATGTGAATTAATTAATTAAATAAGTAACTGTTAGTAATGGTTTGGGAGGCAATGATCACTTTGGATTAGAACAGGACTAGAACAACTTCTGATAAAACTGGCCCACCTGGTGTCCTTGATTGCTATTTAGTGATTATACATTTCATTAGATTGTGGACAGGCAAGTTGTGACTGAACCTGAGTACTTTCCACAGCAGAAAGAAATAGCTCATTACTGAGCTCCAAGATTGCCTGATGAGTTCATTTTTTCTTTCATTTAAGTGGTTTCCTGTGGGGTATAAAAATCATAGAGCTAGACTGTAATAAACAAGGAGAACTACACAAATGTACAGTTAAAATTGTGGTCTCTTTTGCAAGATTTACCTGCTTTACAGTGGTTTACTAAAGGGCACAATTGATCTTATGAGTGATGTAATTTCTCTGAATATATTTCTCTTTCTCCAGAAGCACAAGTGATGGTTGAAGAAGATTCTATTCCCTCTTTCTGTTTTCATTGTCAAAGCTGGAGTTTTGGATACAAGAGAAATCACACTAAGTGTCAGGCATTTGGAATTCACAGGTAGCCCTGTATCTATGCACAGTCACCTTGGGGAAAATAGTATTTCATAATATGAAAAGAAATGAAATTTGGGACTAAAACAGTAATTTCTTCACTTTCTCCCCATGAGGTAGACAGTTAGATAGTATTTTAATTCATTCCTTTAAATGCAAATGAGTTTTAATTTTAATTGTAAGAGGGTGGTGCTGCTCCTCTCAGTCAATATCTGAGTCACGTTCTGCGTGATGAAGGAACAAAATCCAAAATATCTAATATGTGAAAATAGCTGCTGTGCCTTAAATTAGAGCCAAGGACTTGGATGGGAGTTGCTTTTCTGGAAGAATGTATTAATAGATAAAGCTGAGATGTATGACTACCAGGAGCATAGAGATAAGCTACAGTTTAGATCTCTTTAGAAATTAAATGTGGCATTTATGCATGTATGAATCAGAAGACACATTTGAATGTGTCAAACTTCCATCAGCTATCATTAGGGTTTTACAACTTCTTTTTTCTTTATTTTCCCCTCAAGTTTGCTGGCTTTTGTTCATATTTGCTCAGCGTAGGAGCTCTGGGCCCTGAACAGCAAGTGTTGGCTTCATTTCTGCTCAGTTTTCAGCTTCCTGAGCAGGGAGCCTTTTATAGACTGTGACACAATTGTTAATTATGAGTGTTGCTCTGCTCATGCTTTGGAATACTAGTGGGAAGATTAAGGTATTCAGAGACATTAAATTGGCCCACCTTGCGTCAATGTGGCATAAAAAGATCTGATTTGGGAAGTCAAACTCTTGAACTCGGTGACATTTGGAGGAGTCCAAGTTTGGATTCCTGGCTCATGTATAATTAAGTAGCAAACATAGATTTGGTTTTGCAAGGTGCTTTTTGATATCCTGAACTTTCCAACAAGTGGGATTTTGTTCCCACAAATTGCATTTTCATACCTCTATCTCATCAGGGAAACCTTACAAATTTGTATTATAGAAAAAGTTTAATGAGTCTATTCCCAAAGACCTCCCTGGGGACAGATTGCAATGAAATGACAAAGACACACAATGGCTGGAAATGAGAAGGGCCCCCCAGATGATACACTCAGAGCTGGTGAGAGGCACAGGGAAGTGACCAATAGCAGGAGCAGCATGGTCAGTGCAGTTCTGTATTCTGAGGTAACCAAGGTGCTGAGTACAATCCACACTTGTTGCCTAAAACACCCACACTCTGGGGGAGAGCTGCATTGTTTAGTTCTTCATCACAGAACTGCCACAGCTTATGGGTGACTGATGCCTTTCAAGCAAAATCAGGTGCCCTGCCATTTTTTTTTTATGCAAAACCTATTGAGAGGCACAAAATAAACACAAAGGAATAAGCAGATACTGTTTGTTGTGTGCAGTGTAAGGAAAGCAATCAGCATACTCTTTTAGTCCAGTCTGGATTTCAGCACCCAGATAAACACAGCTTTGCATTCAAAGACAGTATTTAGCACAGCTTGAAAAGTGGGCTTGTTTATTTTTGGTGTTTTGAAGGATCAGCTCTCAGACAAATCATTTTTCACATAAACCAACTCATAAATTCCTAGGATGCTATCTCAGTCATCCTGAATATGCCAAAGAAGTGAAGGTCACACAGTGTAAATTGAAGCTGTGTAAGTTTGCCTACGAGTTTGTATGTTTGTATGCAATGGAAGGAAAAGAGCCATATTTATTTTAATTTCTATGGTTTTTCTAATTTGCTTTCTCAGTCCACCTTAAACCCTGCAAACCTTAAATCACTGAGGGAATACAGTCTCTGTAATGAATAACTGGTGTTGGTGGGTAATTCCAATTCAGTTTCAACTAGGAGGAGAGTCAGCTCCTTCTGGACAAAAAGAAGAAATGCAAAATGAGTTGTTATCATCCAAAAAAAAAAAAAAAAACAAAAAAAACCCCAAAAAAACAAACACAGACAACAATACAAAACAACCCCTTGGTGTTCAGTTGTTTTACTTATGTTGGGAATTTTAAGGGAAAAAAATGCCAAAAAGCAGCAACAACAATGAAATTCCAAACAAACAAACAAAAAAATAAAAACCACACCAAAACCTTCCCAATACAGTGACTGGAAGTCCACAGTAGTTTTGGGAAAATGACAATGTATGTTTTCTTTTTCTGAAAAAATTTAGTCTATGTCATTGCCAACCACAAATTCAGCTATTAATGACAGCTTTGGATAGCCTATTCAAATTTCTAAACCCTTTCAACTGATAAGAATATCTTGTATTGTCTGCTTAAGTCATACAATAACTCTTAATAAAAGAGTTTAAGTAACCAAGCACATCAAAAATTTCTTGCAATGAATTGACATACACCAAAATTAATTGACTTCCTAAACTGCACACTGTCTGTTAAACCACAGACAATTCAAGTTCTTCGTTTGGAAAGAGCTCTCTTTGCTGAGTACTGGAGTGCTGTGCCCTGCTGGGGCTCTGCGGGAGAGGGGGAGCTGCTGCGGGCAGCGCTCTGAGGGCGAGGAGGGCACTGGAGATCTGCGAGGAAAGGCTGGGAGAGGTGGGGCTGCCAGGGCTAGAGAAGAGAAGGCTCAGGCAGGAAACTCATGAGCATGGGCAAATATCTGATGGGAGGTGTAGAGAAGACAGAGCCAGGTTCTTTCCAGTTTTGTCCAGTGACAGACCAGAGATAAAGGGCATAAACTGAAACACAGGATGTTGAAGTTTCATGGAGTCTTGATCAGGACTTTACCGCTTTGGAAGTAATGGATTCTTTCAAACAATATTATTTCTTTTTTGGTTGTTTAAAGATTTCTCAGTCTCTAAAATGACACCTTGATTTATGCCCCTACATTCTTGTGGCTTACTGCAAAATATTTATCTAATCAATTGTGAGTCTGTCACAGAGGAAAAGTCAAGTGCCTATTTAGAATGCAAATTGGTATAAACTAAAGGCTGTGGTGTTTGTGTGTCTGCTGCAGCATTCTGACCCTTTCTGTGTAACTAACATTCAAAGATGCTGAATATTTAATTACATACTGTGCTAAGCGACTGATTATAATGATTGAGGCCTTTTTCTATTCCACATTAATAATATGGGGTGAAATTCTAATGATTGACCCCAGGTACATGCAGGACTCAATGATCTGAAGTTTAGTCTAAAACTCATCTAATATAATTGCAAGTGTGCAGGTTATTGTTTTACTCATTGAAGCATTTGGGGACAATTTAAAGTGTAAGAACCTGTGTTTGTGTTAGGCAGTTCCAAGTATGGCTTTCCAATATTTAGGCTCTTGCAAGTAGAGAAAGTTGTGATTTCTTTTCTTGATTACTTTGGTGTTGTGATTTCTCTGTGATTGCTAGCTGTCCTGATTTTATAGCTGTTAACCACAACTATAAGTGAATGGAATGCATCCTTTAAAATGTCTCCCTGGCAAAGCATGTCCTCCTTTGCACCAGCCATTCTCTTCCAGTTCACAAGATTTTCGTGAGGCAAGATCAGCACTTTTCAGAATCCCCAGGTCTGAAGACAACTGGAAGAACTGAGACATATTTTTACATCCTTGATAAGACTAAACTGTCCTTTAATAGAGATAAAAGGGTGAAGCCATAGAGAGCACTTGTAGTCATTTTAAAACTGTTGTTTATACTCTTTTCCTCTGCAATTGCGCAGACTCTTTTTGTCAGGCACTGGGAGGAAGAAAATCTGGCTTTTGCTATGGCAACACAGAGGACTTAGAAAATGATCTCTCAGCATGGAAGAATGATGATTCCTAAAATAGTGTAGGAGCACTGAAAAAGAGAGAGATTCTCTCTTGTGCCAAGGTCTTTTCAGCTCTGGAATGGGGGTTCTCCCACAGAGCTGGCTGTCATTCTCTCATCATTAAACTTCTCTAAACGTACAGTAATTTAGAGCAACCTATACACTGCTGTAATTTATGACTGTCTGGCTATTGTCTGCAAGGACCCCTGGAAAAATTGGGAGCTGTCAGAGTGCGACAATGCTTTCCCCAACTTTAATGCGTCCCGGCCTTGAAGTGAGGGGGAGGGATAAATAGCAGAGGATGAGGATCCTCTCACTTTACACTACCGGTTAGCTCCAAATAGCTGAGAGAAGTCTTATGCAAATGAATCTTTTTAGCTGGATTTAGGTACTTTGTATTTTTCAAAGAACTTTCTGCGCAGGTAGAAAATTGATCACGAACTGCTTTAGGAGGTGGCTGCTTTGCTTCATTAATCCAAGCAGCCAATAATTTGGGAACAAAACAATGTCACAAGTCTGTGAGGTGATGTTTAGTAATACAGCAATGGGGTTGCCACCTCTGAAGGTGAATAAATCTAGAGGAAAGAAAAGCTGGCAGTAAAGTTCTGCAAAGTTCAAGCTAATTACTTCAGTGATTTTAAAAATGAACTCTTAGTGATATTTCATTAATGAGAATAAATAAAATCCTTGTGCCATAATTTTTCTTGCTGACACGTGCATTTCTTTACTAAAAAAATAGAATAAAAATAAACAAATATCCAAAGAGTTTCTTTTAATGTAAAACACAAGTACCAAGGAGTTTCTTTGAAGGATCAGTGTCCTCTGCTACCTTCTGTGAATGTCATACAGGACTTTCAACATTTGGAACCAAAATCATGAAGCAGCTTCTTGCAGGATATCTGTATATATTGGTCCCCAAACTAGTTGTTTCCTTCATTCTTCTGTACATCTTGCACGACACAATGGTCACACATGGGAGGCAATCAAAGCTGATATACTGAGACAGTAAGATCTATTTCATATGCCTCTTGAGTTCACTGGTTCTAATCTTGCCCTTCTGCAATCTCATGTTGGGCAATACTATCTCAGAGCTTTCTCAGTCTGCTAGCCAAACGTAGAGTGCTCTTCACCAAAACTCACATCACTGGCTGACATGAGTTTAAAGGCAAGAATTTCTGCTGCCAGAATTTCTGTTTCTAGAGCAACATGCCTCAGTGAGGAATGGTGTCTCATAGCCAAATTCAATCTAGGGATACTGTGAGTATTCCTTATTGGGAGAACTTCTTATTTGTTTCTGAGACCAAGGACACATCAGCTGTCTGCCTAAGACCCCACAGACTGCTGGAAATGAAAAACATTTGTGTGTCTTGTTTCTCAAAAAGCTGCTGATCAGCCTCATAGGCAAATGCACGTATTTGAAGGAGTCCACTGAGCCATTCATTTGTACGATACACTGAGGTTTCTGTGTTCACAGTGATGTTACTCTGATGTACATGAATAAACATCCTTTGCCTACAGGAAAGGTTATTCAATATGTTTTTGGAGCCGCTAGGTTCTGCTCTGCCTTTGCTCTGTGCATGTGCCAATATTATCTGGAGTTACTCAGACCTACACCTGCTGTACATAGAACTCACTAACAGTTGACATAACCCACAGAATTATCATTATTCAGACCCAGGGATTCAATCAATGGCCTTCAGCCTGTTTGTAAATGAATGAATGCTTCATTCTGTGGTAGGAGTCTCCCTCTGAACAAATCTCTCCAAATACACATATCCCATGTGGAGCTTACAAGTCCTTCTGTTCTTACACAGCTCAGCTATATGAGCTTTTTGTGTTAACAGCTTTCTGTGCTCTGCAAACAATTATACTAAGTGTACTTGAGAGGGTTGGGATGGGTCTACCAGTTTTGTGCTTTGATGAGGGTTATGATTAATTTTCTTTACTGCTGCAATTGTGTTAGAACTGTCCCTTGAATAGCTGCAGATATTTTGCCATCAAAGGTGCCAGGGTATTTTATTCACTTTTTAGTAAAGATATATAGTATTTACACACATAAATTCTTTTATGCTGTCATCACTAAAATGCTCATGTTGGGGGGGGAGTTTTGTTGTTGTAACTATTTCATTGAAGGTAAGAAGACAATTTTGTTTGTAGGCAAGATTGTGGCTATCAGTGAAAGTCAGCATTTTAAAAAACTGTTTTCCACTGGGGATCTATTCATGCTGTGTATTTCTTCTCCAACTCTTTACAATTTGCCTGTCTATTTGTATTTTATAGTGTGTGAATGTGAAATGCCTCCATTGCTATGAACACAGGGTCAGTTCTCCCTCTGCTGTCTCTCCTAAACCAGAATCTATTGATTCATTTATCCTTTGTCTTCAGGGTGGTTTGTGCACTATCAGCCTTAACTGAAGCACCAGCCTACTACAGGATTTTCTTTATATATATATATATACATACACATATACATATAGATAATATATTCCTTCCCTTGTCTTGTTCACTTACCTCTTTTCATGTAAACGGAACACTTATGATCTCATCCCCTTTGGAACCAGGATTAAATCTGCTTCATTTTATGTTGCCAAGGATGCTTTGCCTTGTTGTTTATCACCAGCCACATTGTATTCTTGTGCTGACACTCTTTATCCATGGGGAGGTAATTTATGGCATGCAAAGTGCATTGCTGTGCAAACTTTTAATGGTGGCAGCTGTACTTAGCTCTAAGGACATTTAGACCTGCCTTCACATATAAATGGTTGATTTTGTAGTCATGGGAATATTTACACCCTTGACACTCCAAGATCTTATCTCTGCCTCACATGCTGCACTCAGAATGTATGGGATTTTGAACAACAAACACAACACAGATCTTGTAGCTAATTCAACAAACTGAATGAAAGGAGTCACCTGTGTAACTGACTGCAAAACAGTAATAAAAGCAAAGCCTCTGCAGTCCAAAGAGCTCACTGAGCATGTTCATTGGAGTGGAGTGCAATGACTCTGTTACATCAGGAGTTGATGGAAAACAGTATTTTACAAATATGAGTATCTGAAAGAGCAAGGATTTGAGCATTTATACTGTGTATAGCCCTCGTGGAGGTGGTTCTGGAGAAAATTCTTCATATGTGAAAGCATGGGCTATGGGGGAAAGAGAGACAAATATGTCAACATCTTGGAATGCAAATGTATTGTTTTACAAGAGATGGCTGCTCACACAGCTCCCTCAGCCTGCCCTCACCCTTCTCTCTGCACCTGAGGCTGTGCTGCTTTTCTTCTGGTGCTAGGTCCAAGAGCATTTCCATTCCTTTATGCTAAAGAGCCTAGGTGGTAATTTACCACACCTCTTATGATGCTGATGGAGGTTCTCAGGTGGAGCCTTGATTAGGAACAAATTTCTTTAAAAACAAAGGACAATTGAACCATGCCTGTGTAGAGTTTTACCAGGACTCTGTTCCCCAGAGGAGGGGTAGTGAGACTGCAAGGGGTAGTCTGGAGTTTTGAGTTTCGTTGTGCTTAGATCCTGCCTTTCCTCCTTCCAGCAGGGCTCAGTGCAATGGGACTTGATCATCCCTGGACTGAGTGTCAGGCTCCTACGGGCATTGATGTGAATTTTGGCTTCTAATATTAACCAATTACAGTGCCCTCCACACCACACATTTATTAAAAATCTTTTTCCACATGTGAAATGTGTTCTCTTTAAAAGAGAACTCCTCACTCACACACTCAGCTCCTGGGCATTTTATGTAGGAACTTTCTTTGATGTACTGTTAACTGTGCTTGGTGACATGAGGCAATCTCAGCCTGTTATGGAAGCAGGAATCATCTCAGACTCCCACAGAGAAGAAGCTGAGTGAAGAAGCAGAAAAATGAAGTGGGATCTTTCCAGCTCTGAATTCATCCTAAACCCAGAGATTTAAGGCAAATAAGATCTGGAAAGACCCAAAAGTTGTACCTCCCAGCTGGACTATTAGGAATACGTACAATTAGGAAAAGAAATAGACTATGTATTTTTACTCATAAAAATGTCTATATATACAATTTTGAATAGGAATAGGAGCATTAGCGATTTGTTTCCTGTACAAGCAAAAAACTGTCAGAAGTCAAGGACTTGAACTTAAAACAAGTTACACACAACATTACATTTGCTCACTGTGTGACCATCATATGTGTTCACTACTTGAATTTTTATTCTCAAAAATGTAATAAATTTCTTTCTGGTATAAAAGAATTAAGAAATAAATAAATGAGATATTCTCATAACTTACTACTGACAGAAGGAGAGACATAAAATAACCAATTACATGAGCATAATTTCATTAGAAAGTAAGTCTCATGATCAGCTTTTAGAAAAGACTGTTGCTGGATGTTTCTATTAAAAACCCCACATTTTCTGTCATAGATTTTGTGCCTTTATGACTAGATAGAACATAACAGAAAATTGCTGCTTATTTATAAAAGCCCTAGACCATTCTGGAGAATTAAGGGCTAACTATCCCTGATGGTTGGAGACCAGGTTATCTAATCCAAAATAGGTTAAGAAATATAAATAGATGACTCTAAATTTTGGTTTCCCATCCTTGGAGTTTTCACATGGTGCATGGTTATTTTTTTCCCATTCTATCAAATCTAGGTACTTGGAAACTCTGACTTTTTATACTGTTCTGTGCAGAAGCTCATTAATGGCACAGTGATTCATGGAAGCTGTGTGGCACTGGTTTCTCCTGGCTCTTGGATCAGGTCTGCGGCTGGAGCTTTAGAGATCAGGATAGTGAAATGATGGCTAATTTTTACTGGGTCAAGAAAATACCTTTAAGCCCTCATCCCTGTTCTGGGAAGGATTTTTTCTTTTTTTTAACTATTCAGGTGTTATCATGTCTACTTTTTGATCTTATGTTTTAGAAAACCATCTTAGGATCTAAACCTATAAACAAGCTAATAAAGAAGTACCTCAGTGAAGCAATCAGAAAAATATTTAGAGGGAACTTGGTGGTACTTTCAGGAAGATTAGTTTCCTTGGTACATCCTCTGAATGTCAAATTCTTACATCCAGGAAAAGTACTGACAAAGAAAGAACAAAGGCAATGTTGTTTTTGGTTTTTTTTTCTGTGAGACATCAACACATCAGAAATGCAGAGGAGAAAATTCTAAGTTACCAATATCAGTAGACTTCTATCTTACCTGTTAACACTCAGTGTTTTTACTAGAAAGATATATAATGAAAGATAGGAAATGAGTTATGATTTGAAAAGTCCCTCATGCTATTAAAAAGAAAGGACAATGGTATTTATATGATCTTCAAAAACTAAGTAATAATGACACATGAAAGGCTCGAATGAATGGAACAAAGGGTGATCTGCTGAAGTGTTTCATAGAAATCTTTTTCCCTAGAAGCATCACTAAATTGATTAACTTATTAGGAAAGCATACATTTTCTCTGAAGAAGAGTTTTTTATCCTTATTTCTGTCATCTATGTGTTCTGGTTGATGTCAACACATTTTAATCAAAAGAAATTGTTTAATAGCTTGCCTACCCAGAATAAAATATCTTGTTGCACTCCAGGTCAATTAACAATTACAAATTGGGCTGGCCATCTTTAATTAGACTGGTTTGGATTTTTTAATTTCTCCTGTCAGGCTGCAAGGAATGCATCCTCATAGTCAAAATGCTTGGGGAAGTAAAAAGAAATCTGCACCATGTAAATTTAAATGAAAATGAAAGAAGTGAAATGGGATGAGCAATGCCATTTGAAATAAAGTGCTAATAAAAAACTCAGGTATTAGCTTCTGAAGAAGATTTTTATAGAAATCCCTTGAAGCACTGGAAAGACTGAAATAATATTGTAATTGGCATCCCCAACCTGTTTTATGTATACTGCAAGAAGTTTTTGTCTCTGGCTTGAAAAGTTCATGATAAAACAATGCTCCCAGAATCCCCTGGTCTTTAGCTTTGAAGGTCTAAAGTATGGATTTTTTCATTACAGTATAGTGAAAAATAAACCGGTTTAGCCACGATACAAAGAGCATAATCATCAGGTGCTTTTTTCTGCACACTCTTGGATAATATTTTTGCAATAGCTTTGATGACAATTCTACTTAGCAGACTGTGAAAACGTGACCTTCAAAGCTATGCTGTTAATAATCATGCGTACAGTGCCCTGTAACCAAATCTAAAGCTCAAGCATTGTGTGTTTGGGTGTCATTTTTCAGAACACTTTTATTGCTCATCTAGGCCTGAAAACTCTGTTAAAACCAAATCAAGCATTCATTCCTGCAAAAGAGGCAAAAACACAGTCTTATTAGCTGTGACAAAATCAGCAGCAGCTCTGGTATGAGGGGGATTACCAAAGGCAAAACAAACAAAGAAAAGTATTCGGGAGCTGAAATATGTGATTGAGATATAGAAGGTGCTTTGCAATTATTAGGAATTCTTTGCAGGCTGCTATAATGCAGCCTTCTCACATCTCCTTGTGTAATTACAGTGATGAGGAAAAGATTTTCAGGTCAGGTCCTTAATTTAGATAATTCTGTCTTAATATTCAAGGATAATACATTAAAAGATTAGCATTCGGAGTGCTGAAGGGATTCTTGTGCCTTGCAGTGTTTCTATGCCTTGCAGCTTTACTGTGGATATGTCTGATATCTTCCTTGCTTTCTAACACGGACCCTGCTCTGCAGAAATGGATCCAATACTTTGCTTATTTTTTTCCTTCCTAACCATCACTCTCAAGGTGGCACCTCTGTCAGCTGCAAATCATTATTTCTGCACCCTGCATGGGTGGGAGCTCACAAAAGCTGAGCAGCAATGTGAGCACAGTGTTCCAGATATCCCTTTTCCCTGGTGTGCGAGTCCCAGGGAGCTGCAAACATGAGCCCACCCGTGTGCCACACTTGTGGTGATGTTGCAAGTCTTTCCCATTGCAGGAGAAAATGGTAATGACTGAGACATTTCTGAACTTAAAATATACTTTCTTCTTTGTGAAATAACTGTTATTGAACAGTAAAAGCACAGGTTTGGTTTACTGCTCTTCCCTTTTCCCAGAAATTTGCTCTGACTTGACAAAATGTATGTTTTTTTGAGTAACAGCCTGTATTAACAAACACAAAGGTTAATAGAATTTGAGCATCTTGAAATGTGATTTAATTTGGAAGACTGTAGCCTGTGAATATTAACTACTAACAAATTAAATTATTCAATGACAAATCACATCAGGCAGGCACCTATGTAATATTAATTGGTTTTGTCATTATAACAATTCTTCCAAGCAGTAGGATGCAGAAAAACTCTGCATTAATGTTTTGGCTCAAGGTGTTCATTTGTAAATGAACAATTCATCATGTGAAGGAAAAGGGAAATAGCTCCAGGTTTGTGTCAGATTGCCCTGGTGTTAACTGCTGCTCTTTGATGTGACATGTCTGGACCTATAACCAGTGGGAGTAATAGAGGGGAAGAGTGGCCGTTCCATTATTCTGGATGAATTAAACTATTGGCTGCCACTACCCAAGTATAATGTTTCTAGTGATCCATATCCATAACTTGCATTAATAAAAAAAATGATATGCTAGGTGTTTGCTTCCAGACTTTAAAAATATAGCCTTTATCTTCATATGCCATTTAAAATAAGTACCTAGGGAACATCTTAAAGTTATTTCTTTTTTTTTTTCCTTCTTTTTTCTTCTATTTAAAAATAGACAGGGTCAGTTGGAATCAAGAGGAGTCATTCTTTTGTTTTTTTTATTGACTTTATATTAGCTTTTATAGGAATGCATTACTGAAGTGCCATGAGGGATATAATTTATGCTGCAACTACAGAATGAAATTAACAGTTGGAGGGTTATTCCGTAGTGCACCATAAGGGAAAGAGGTGCACCCTTACTCACATATAATAGTTGGATACATTTAGGATACATTACCCCTTGTTTGAAGTATTTCATAATTGACTCTTCAACGGAAGAAAACCTTATTATAAAATGCATTTTGTGTGTATATGGTTAGAGATTAAACATATTATGGTTCTAAAGAATATTCAGTTTCTTTCCCAGAATACATGTGTATGCAGAATATGATGTTTTAACATCTAACAAAGTCAAAGACATAATTTGAATGTCTCTGAATTCAATCAATACTTTGATTCTGTTAAAAATAGTATTTTTAATGTTATTAAATTCATGTTTATTGCCAGGCTACATGCCAGGAAATATACTTTGTTCATTTTATTTTTAAAATAATGTTGTATACTTTTGAAACAAGGAACACAGCTTCTTTCTTTGACCCTTTTATGCTTTTAATAAGCATTCTCTTCTCAGTCAATCTCTTCTGATATAATCTTTACACTTTTTACAGATATTAGCAGTCTTGATACAAGAAAACAAAACCAGCCAGAAACCTCTGCAAGTCCCTGTAGGTTTTGTCTTGTCTGTGGGATTTAATAAATTTAGGAGTAGTCTGTCTCAGCTGAAAACACACAACATAGGCTAGACGAGTTACAAGGCGTCTCATAATAACACCCTTAGTGCTCTAAGAGAATATTGATCTTCTGTGGAGCAGACATGCCAGGTTACTTTGACCTGCCAATATGGGATTACAGCTGTATCAGTATATTTGACTTTGCCTGGCCTCAAATGGTCAAAGAGACTTTAGTTTCTTCTCCCAAGAGCCATCTGCACAGCACAATAGACTCAGGTTAGGCTTCCTTCACACTTACTGCTCACACACTTATTGCTCACACTTTGAAAACATTGATTATTTGGTACCATCATAAATAAGCCTTCTTCCTCCTTAGTGTTCATTGTCCTGTCTTATGCCTCTGTTTTCTGCTTTAGTTTAAGCACATTTAGCTGGTTTTCACAGTCTCCTCACTCTAGCCAGAACAATGTGGAAAGTCAGAGAAAAATTCAGCTTCTGCTTTCTCAGTTTTGTCAGTCGTGCTGTTACTCAGTCCAAAGCAGAGTCATGTCAATGAGAAACACTGCACATTTTAGCCCTGTGACACAAACCTGGAGCTGTTTCCTTTCTGTCTCATAAGATGAATTGCTCATTTGTAAATGAGCACCTAGAGCCAAAATATGAGTCCTGACTTTGACTACATTGCAGTGTTCAGAAAACTTTCCTACTTTCCGATTCACTGCGAACTTGAAAAATCCTACAGTGTTTACCCACAGATTAATAAAGCCTTTCTAGTCAGCAAGGACACAGTTTACAGAATTTCACAGAATCACTGGGGAAACTGAAGCTTACCCTAATGCTCAGACAAAGGCAAATGAAATAGTCCACCTGCCCTTTGTTTTAAGGTGCGAGATACTGTTTAGCACTACTGTAGATCAAAACTTCACTTTTGTTGAAGTGTAAAGGCCTGCAGTGTCTATCAGTGGCCTGTAGTCACTATGGGTTAGCAGTGGGTACACAGGGATGAGAATGACAGTGGACATGTGCAGAGTGATGCTTTCCTTCTTCCAGCAGTCACAAAGAGTTCAGGAGCAGAATGAGGCAGAGTAGATGATTACAGACCTCTGAATTTAGTTTGTTCTTAAATATGGAATAGAAACCTGTTGTTGTGACCTCCTCAAGACTGTGTGGCATTCTGAAATCTTACATTTAAATCTGCTACCTGCTCATTATATGGATAGGAACTACTTCTTGTAACATGCAAACTAACAAGTCCTCATCTTTCAAGATTTTCTTGTGGTCTGTAATATATCATCTCTTTTCAAACCTTAAGTCATAGTGTGTTTATGTTCTCAAAGTAAGGTCTGTTCCATACTTCTGATCACCTTACTGATTCTTTTTCTGTGTCTTTCCTCATTCTGCTGTGTTCTTCAAGATGTTATCAGAATTTCATGCAAAAATCAAAACAGATGGAACACCAGACTCCTACTATGTTTTCTGATTAGTTCTCAGTTTTTTCTCTAGTATTCAACATTGTTTGCTTTTCTGGACTTATAACAGGGATCTTCAGAGAACTTTCTAAGATTACTCAATTTTCCCTCCAGGTAAAAAAATTCAAATCCTACATTTTTAAATCCTGAGGTTGGTTTTTTTTATTTTTTTTTTGTTTTGTTT
>VXBU01009663.1:972691-1001554 GCA_013400315.1 Bombycilla garrulus | reverse complement strand
AAAAAATTCAAATCCTACCTTTTTAAGTCCTGAGGTTGGTTTGTTTTTTGGTTTTTTTTTTTTGGTTTTTTTTTTTATTGCAGCAATCAACATTGCATTTCATCTGATCCCAGATAATTTGTATCACTTGGAAATGTTTTATCTCCCTGTTCCCTCTCTTTTGCTGTTAATTTATAAATATATTGAATAGCATGTGGCTATTAAAGGGATGCCACTGGGCCTCTGTGACAATCATCCTCAGCTGTGAATGCTGTCTCCTTTTTATACTTGTTTCTTAGTTTTCAATGAGTTACGGATTGGCAAAAGAAGTGTTCTCTTTCATTGTGTGAAAGTTTTCCTTTTTCAAGAATACTGTCACAAGCTCTTTTAAAAATTCAAGGACAAATAACTGACCACACCACAGCTACTCAAATGCTTGTTGACTCCTTCAAAGAACTGTAAGAGGTTTCAAAGGAAATATCTTCCACCTGCAGAAGCTGCAGGACTTTTTCCCTAATGGTTATCCAAACATCTGCTGTTCTAGTTTTTTTGAGATCTTTAGCTATTTACCTGAAAGTCACAATTGCTCACCGAGAGCTCCTTGCCGACCTGGTGGAGCCCCTCTCAGAGCCTGAGCTTGCATTTGTCTGCTCTCCATCCTCAGCTGCTGCTGAGCGTTTAAGGGACAGGTTTTATGACACCACAGCTTGTACATGTTTTGCTTCCTATTTATTTAGAGTGAACTTTTCTGTAAGGACTCGAGTGCACAGGAGAGTACAAAACAGCTGTTTAAAAGCTGTGTTTTATTCACCTACTTCACTAAGAGACACTAATTTTTCATTACAGTGTAAATCAAATGCATTATTCAGCCAATGTGACCTTGCCAACAGATCCGGAATATCTTCCAGTCCTTGGGATTTTGTTTAGTACAAATGGATCATATTTAGTATTAGCTGGAAGAAGGTCAAATGTAAATGCTGACTTACTGCTTATTAACAAATGAACAATTTATTAGATATCAATAGTGCATTTACCTGTCACTGTGTTCACAACAGATAACTAAAACCATAAAATTATTAATGCAAGGGGAAAGTCATATTTTATTCTTTATTTTCATCTGATGTCATCAAGGAAAGGATAAGAGGGTTTACACTTCAATTAACATTTTTCAGAGTAAGCAACTGTCCACAGGTGCCTCCACTTTTATTTTATAACACACATCTTGCTAAAAGAAACAAGTAGCATGAATTTTACTGGAAGTACAATTCTCTTTATCAAAAATTTCTTCTTAATCTGGGAATGATTCTCGGTTCATTTTAGGCTGCTCTCACATGACCCATGTTAGCTCAGTGATTTGAAGCCCAGAGGAATTTCAGACCATTTTTGTATTCCTTCTAAGTCATAACTACTGTTTGCCTTTTAAATTCTAAATTGGTGATTGTTAGCTGGTTTTATTTACACTCACACTGTACTGACCCATCCATTAAAAATCCACTGCAAGAGATTGAGAGAATGTATTTTTTTCTTTTTTTTTTTAATCAGCCAGGTCAAGGTAGTGTTGAAATGACTCAACCATTTTTCTGAAGAGAAACAAGGCCATGCAAAAATGAGTTTGCTTTCAGTGGAATGCCTCATGTAGCCAGAACCACAGCACGGGTGGCAGCAGAAAAGCTCAGCCTGATCTTTCTTGTCACTGTAGCTGGATACTAACACTTTTCAGTAAAAACTTCACACCACCAGTTTTTTGACATCTTGCATTATTTCTTTCACCAAGGCACTAGCTAAGTGTTGTGCATTTATTTCCAGCAAGGCTGAGCTGATGAGGAAACAGAACAAGTCTTGGTGTGACTTGGCTATGTCTTTTGCTGGAGAGAAACAACTATTTAAATTCTGTTAAATCACAGATAATTTAAGAGAAATCAGAATAACCTGCCCCTAAAACTGCCTGCTGCCAGGAGCTATTTTTGATGTCAGTATTAAATACACACCATAGACAGTATTTTTAGAAAGTGTCTACTGTATTGCTTAGGATCACAGAGAAGTTGCCAAATCGGGAAATCTTCAAATTGTTCTGGATTCTATTTTCAGTTTTTGGAAAATATCTCAGACTTTACAATCCACATATTTCAGTCCTTCAATATTCTAGAAATAAGTTTCAATGCATTCCTGCAGGAGACCTGCATGGATGAGCAAGGAGCTTATGGCAAAACTCAAACTGAAGAACAAATTTTACAGAATGTGGGAAAAAAAGGAGAGGCCACTTAGAAGGAATGTAGGAATGTCTTCAGACTATGCAGGGATGTGCAGATGAAGGCTAAGTTCCACTGGAATTAAATCAGGCAAGAGATTTCAGGGTTTCTTCAAGTACATCAGTAGCAAAAGGAAGATTGAGGGAAGTGGGCTCAGTGCTGACTGAGGTGGATGTCCTGGAACTATACAGAGAGGGTGGAATTACTGAATGTTTGCTTCACTGTCTAGTGCTAAAGCCAGCCCTCAGGAATCCAAGGCCATGCAAGCAGGAGAGAAAGTCTGCAGAAGAGATCAAACAGCAGTGTAGAGAGGGAATTTTAAGCTTTCGCTTGGAAAGCAAATGCAAACAAAGCCATTCCCTGCAAAAGCATTCCTGTGTAAGCACAGGAGAGGAAAGCTCTTGAAATTTCTGGTGCAAATACGCAGACAGCACTGAGGCCAGCTGACAGGAACTGAGAGGAGCTGATCCTTGTTTCTGGAGACAGCAATGGAAACAGAAACCCTCTTCCTTATGGATAGTGTGAAATTGGAAGCTCTGAAAACTGACATTGGATCTTCAGTGGATTCTTCTCTCAGAGGTTTTTTTTGTTTCTCATCATCCAATTAATAAAGGAAAATTTAAGGTGTGATAATTAAAAATTCATCCATAAGGTTTTCCCCTAAAGATGTACACATCAATTTGGTGCCAGAGCTGGATGCACAATGACTGCCAGGTCTTGTCCACATGCACAAAGGTTATGAAACTGACGGGAAATTGCAGCACCCTGGCCCTTTGCAGTGGTGTTTGAATACATTCTTGTTTACACACCTAGGGCACTGTAATTAGTAGCTGTTAGTATTTCTGTAGGATGAACATCATGGCTTTTTGCTGCGTGGCTTTTAGCTGCTGTTTCCAACTTGACTTCTGCCATTTTTGCAGCACTGACATTGACTGCTTTGTTGTGCTTAAAGAGCATTGCTTGTTAGTCTGTGATTCCCTTCGCTCACTCCTGCTGACCTCAGTGTTTCAGTTGCTATTACTGCCTGTAGCATTCTGGCACAACCTACTGGAGTCAGTGATTTTTTGTTTCTATTTTCTACAACCTACTCAGTAATAATCCTCTGCCATTACATTTACATTAATGACCCTCTGTTAAATCACAAGGGTGTCTTGCTCTGTATTTCTTATCAGACATAGTTTTGGAAGTCATCACCTTTCTGTATTTGTGGCTCAGGAAGGCTCTGTGATATGAATTTTCGGAGGCTGAGTAAATATTCTGAGGAAGAATCACACTGTTGACTTGTTCATATAATCCTTTAAATATCTGTTTGTGGTCATTCAAGGGAAGGAGTTCAAGGGAATGGGGATATTTGTTCTGATAAATAAGGCCTTTTTATATTTTCAGCCAGTGGTGCTTATTAGTTTTAGGAAGATACTGGAGAGATAGTCTTCATGTTTACCAATATCTTTTTTCTCCATTAATTCCTTCAATTCTTGTAAATAAGAGGATTCAGTCTGTGCCTGGGCCATTCAACAGGGATAGCAATATCCCCTTGGGTTCCCCAGACATAAAATGGCAAGGTAATGTCAACTAAATGTGGTTGAAGTTTGCTGTATAGAGTCAGTTGAGTGCTTCTTTTTAACTTCTTTTTTTAACATACCAGCTAGCATGAAGGGAAAATAACCAAATAATGCAGTTCTTAATTGGCTGTAAATAGATAGAAATATGTGTTAACATATGGTGACTGTTAATGGTGGTTGACTTTGTATAAAATAATTCTATCATCTGTCTGTCCAAATGATCTCACCACAGAAGCACAGCAACATTTAGTGTAGTACACGTTTCCCTGAGTGTTTTTACAAGATAGCTAGAGTTGAATGTTAACCAACTCTATTTTCTGTGGCTTGGCAGCAAATCTGATCTTTGATCACATATCTCATTTGTATCACACTTTTCTTTTTCTCTTAGTAATTTAGTATAGTTTAGTTTAAATGTGCCAAATAAACATGGTTTGCTGGCTACTAAACAAAAATAAATATATTTTTCCCACTTAACAACCTTCACATTTGGAGTTAGCCTTGTGCATAGCAAAACAGAGACTGCCGAGCATATGTGAGGACTCAGCATTACTGGCAGAAGGAAAGCTTTTTAAATGTGAAGGACACCCACTGGGCAGTTCAGAATCTAGGGCAAAAATTGCTATTTCACTCGCTCATTCCCCGTATTTACAAGTCTTTTATATAAAAACCAGCAGCATTTATTCAAAAGCAATTCTGTAGCTGGCTGGTTTTGGCAGGTAGGCAAAGTGTTTTAAAATTTTCAGCCTTAAGAAAACAATTGACACTTGATAATGGAGAGTAGCAAATGGTGCAGTACAAATAGGAAAACATGTGAATGGTCACTTGCCTCCAAAGGATGAGTTAATTTACTTACAGTTGGTTTAAGTTTGTGCTGTTCCTCTCCACCACTCTGAATTTTGCAGACTGAAGTAAATCTTACACCTCAGCAAAACCAGGTGTACACAAGCACAGTCTTTACAGATTATAATTCATTAACAAAGACATTTCACTTTACAAATGTGCTATAAATCTCCTTTGTCAACTTATATAAAGCTTATTTGAATCATCGCCTTAGTACAAATTAGGGAAGGTTATAGCCTTTATATGGATTATTTTATCTGCAAGCACAACCACTGTGCAATTTCCTTGGACTGTGTCTGAACCAGAACTTCCTGGAGGTCAGGGAAGAGTGAGGGCATTTTAAACTCCACACTATGAAGGTTCATTTTTTAAAAATGTCTGAAAAATTCATGTTCAGCTGTAAACCAGCTATCATTGAAGCAGCCCCTGCCAATAACTGATGTGCCCCCGTCAATAACTCTGAATAGCTCCTTTGTGAGTGGCCTCTTGAGTTCCAGGTAGATGCTGCTCAAGAGAGGCTGTGAACTGCAGATGTGAGGAGGCTCTGCTGAAAGGATTGGGGCATAGCCTAGCTCTGGGCATTTGGTCAGTGGAAAGCATGGCTTAATATTTAAAAAAGAATTTTTTTTAGTGTTCCCAGAGCTCTGCTGATTATTCACATCTCATGAACTCAACAAGCTGTAAATAGCAGGCAATCATGCATTATTTGTGAATGGTGTCCCTGCAGCTCTGCTTAGTCCTATACTACACACAGTTAATATGTAAGGGAAGCATCATCATGCTCTGCACACACCTGGATTAAACCTTTTCTTATGTGCTTTTACAAATGCATTCTTTACTTTTTAATGTAAACCAGATAAGGAATCTTCATCAAATACTATAAATTGTTTAAATCTCTGCAAATTAAGTCCATTTGATTTTCTTGGATTGTCAAATACAGTAAGGGAAATCTTATCTTTTTGTTGTTTACTATTTTACTATAAAAATACTGGTGTTCCTGTACCAAACGCGATTCCATCTGTGGGAGCTGCACACGGAAGCTGTAGGAAGTTTCCTAGTTTCTCTGTGCGTGTTTAGTGAGGTGCTGGAGTTTGGATACATTGTGAAGGTTTCCAGACCTCTCACCAGATTTTAAACTCAATTTACAAGAGTTTTCTATTATTTCTCTCATGTTTGATGTAGCCTGGTTGATTCCTCTCCCCACTTTCATGATGCATTTCTCTTTCCTTGTAGCAATGTTGGTCAAGGGATCATGAAGGCTGTAAGGGTCAGGAGCAACAACTTTATTATCTTCTGCAATGCAGGAAGGGCCTAGAATGTTATTTGCCCTGCTCTGCTAGATTCTGGTTATGATGGCTAAAAAGGCCTTAATAATAAAGGTCATATCTGAAGATTGCATTCTCTCTTTATTACCTGTAACTACAATTTAACCTTTTTTTTCTTCTAAAGATGGAAAAACATAAAATCAGTGGAAAGTTCAATTCAGAGCAAAGTGAACCAGTGATTTCTCAGCACCTTGATACTGCACTGTAACATCTTCTCTCTATTTCTAAAGCATTTAAATTGTTCCATACTGCATCTCAGTGCATTTCTTAGTACCTTAGTCTAAAATTATTCTTTATAAGAACATGTTCTGTTACTGGGGGAAAAAAAAATCATAAATTCATCAGGAATACTGATTCATATTTTATGGGAATAAAGAAATAAATATATATATATAAATTCTAGAACACATTTTCCTTGACTTTCATTGTATTTATATTTTCACACAGTGTGTTCCAGGTCATGTAAATATTGAGCTTGGCATTTTATATGCGAGGAGCCAGAAAATGAACATTTTCTTTTCCTAACAAGTTAAATATAAACCCAAGAATTTAACTTGGTGTATTAGGTACAAAATTGCTTAATATACTTAAATAATTCCTGAAAAAGATGATGAATAGGAAGGTAGCAAAATTTGCTGAGAGTATGGGTATATGGGTCAGTCATCACAAAGGAAGACTGATTTATGTGTGAGGGATGGAGAGATGTTCACACTGCTTTTCTGGTTTAAACATCAATTATGTGGTGAAGTGCTCCCAGAGCCAGTGGCCCTGTGCTCTTACTCAGTACCGGGGGCTGATGGATGAGCTCCACCAGGATCATGACAGCAAACCAGACTCACCATCAGTCCATGCAAAGCATTAAAGCATCTATAAAAGTGCAGAGGATTTCCAATTAATTATTCAGTTCAGGAAAGAGATTTGGATGTTGTTACAGACAGCTTAATGAAGACCTTACTGATGACCAGAAGTCCAAAAAGACATTAAGAACCATAAGGAATAGGATGGGGAATAACATGTAAAACACTATAATTAGACCTGATAGGGAAATGTTCCCTCAGCAACAAGCAATTTGAGAACTCTGAACAAAACTCACGCCTTTATTTGTAAAAAAACCCCAGCCATTCAGAGAAAAAAATTTGTTACATTCAAAATTACTCTAGTCAATTAATAATGAATAAAATAAGATGGATGTTTAAAATTGTTTTTGAAAGAGGTAATAATCTGTGTGTTTCATTTCTGTGCTTCTCCCAGTAAGGAAATACTTAATGGGGAAGATTGATTACACCACAGATTTTAAAGAACTGTTGTGCTAGCCACTGATAGAAAAAAAGAAAGGATTTTAAGTTCAAGTGAACTACAGGATTAAGCCAGTGAAGTGTTCCTATATTCTTGCCCTTTCCCTATGCTCCCTGAAAATTATTCCATGGCAATATTTCAACATCAGCTCTTTGGTGGAGCTATGGTCTGACAATGTGGATTAAAATGTGTCTCACAGATCAAAGCAAAATCATACCAAAATTTAAGAAAAACACACAAAAATAGTATTATTCAACTACAGGAAATTTGCTCTTAAATGAAAGATGTAAATGTGTTTGAAATTTAGCGTAAAAAGCAAAGATATACTGAATTTAATTATTAGTGTGAAACAGTATAGAACCTGGCTCACATAACTGCACTCCATTGGTCTCAGCACAGACAATATTCTCATTTCAATGAAGTTATGTCACTTTTAATTGTAATAGTTCTAACAGGTATCTGCTTTAGGCTGTACTTGAACAGACTGAGTCCTAATTCCTCACTGGTGTAAATTACTGCAGTTCCGTAGGGATCTTAATAAATTTAGCATTAATGATCTGATCCAGGATAGCTTGAACATTAAATTTTCCTTTGACTTCTTGACAATTTTGTAATTAATTTTGTAAGGAAAGTAAACACAACTGAGCAGAGTAGATCCTACTTCATTTGTAACAGCATTTTCCACAGGATGATGCAGAAGCAGAAAGATCACAACCTCCATCAATAAGTAAAGGATACTGTAAAATGCTTAAATGGAATGGAATTAATCACTACTTAGCTAGCAGGGCAAAATCTATGCATTGATGTTTGTCTTATCCCCCAGCTAGAGGCAACTAAATATTCAGTGCTTTGTCTTCCCTCTGTTAGTGACAGTAAATTCTCATTTTCTTTTCTTGTTAATCAGGAATGTTTGTTTTCCCCTATCATCTTTTGGCATCCTTCCCCACTCCAGTATTTAATTTTCTTTTACTTTCTAGCAATAGTTGTTCTTTACATATCTTATACCCCATCTTCAGATACTTTTTTATTTCCTTTGCCTTTATTTTAGGCTTTTCTTCACTTTTTTCTTTCCTCATCTTTTTCTTCCTTCTGTCTTCAGAAAGTTCAGTGTGCAAGTTAATCTAACAGCATGAAGCTCGCTGATAGGATCGAGACTTGTGAAATAGAAACTAAGCCCTGACTGATTTTAGAGCCTTCTGGTGGCAAATCTCACATGAACAAATTGGTTCTTGACATTTGATCAGGTCTGCTTGCTTCTTAAAATATGCTTTAAAATTAACCTGTAGGTCCGATTCTCCTTTTATTCAGGAAATATTGTACAATTGTTTCACAAAACTTCCTTTTCCATAGGAACTTCCTTCTCCATATTACTCTCTCAAGAGTAATTCTTGATTTGATAAGTGTAATCCAAATCAGTTGTAGGAAATTCACACTTGGCTTGCTTCATTATAATCCCATATTTTAATGAGAAGTTGTAGTCTCCTTCTGTGTGTCTATAAAGATTCAAGCTTCACAGAAAAAATAATAACTCCATTACATTTCTAATAATGTAGAGAGACTATTAACCACATTATATGTATATATCTGTACAATACTCACATGGAATCATAGAATGGTTTGGTTTGGAAGGACCCTTAAAGGTCATCTAGTTCCAACCCCTTGCCATGGGCAGGGACAATTCCTCTCAGACCAGGCTGTCCAGGGCCCCATCCACCCTGGCCTGGGAGTGGTCAGAGATCTGAACCCCTCCAGCACTTCCACAGCTTCTCTGGGCGACCTGTGCCAGGCCTCACCACTCTTGTAGTGAATAGTTTTGCCTAATATCTAATGTAAATCTTCTCTCTTTCACTTTAAAGTCATTACTCCTTGTCCTACTTAATGGAGCCACTGCTGCTGCTGTGTCATTTTCATTTTCACTTTCTTTGTCTTTGGACTAAGACAACCCAACTCTTCTGCCATGCTGATGACCCTGAAAAACCCCATTAACCTGTTGTCTGGAAGGATTAATTAAATAACTGCTCCCCCTTAAAGGACATAGAATGGGCTTTATCAAATGCATCATAATAATTAAGTTCTTAGTGAAAAGAACTAATGATTTTGAAAGTTATTCTATTGAGAAATAGATACAGCAAAAAAAAAGGAAGATCAGCATAAGCCAACCTCTGTAACCCATTATAGGACACAGGATTGCAGCTCTTGCAGTCATGCCTGATCCTGACACATCCGGCATCCTGTTTAGTCCTGTGACAGGCATGAGATGTGACACAGACAGTGTCTTCTCAGTGACTTGGCTCAACATTTCCAATCCCTTTTGAGCAGAGGCTCAGAGACAGCAGCTATGTCCAAAGTCTGTTCCAATCAGTGCACAGGTACTTGGGAAAGCTGGGTAAGGCCCTCAGAGGAGCAGAAGCTTTCACACTCCTCAGAGAGGCTGGGGGCTGCCATCCCAGCCATGCCAGAGGTGTTAGAGCGTGGCTCTGGCCATGCAGCTGCACGCTCCTGTTCTGTCAGAGCACTGGGCAGCACCAGCTGGGAGCACAAGGAGGCTGGAAGGCTGGGTTTTCACCACAGCTGACTGGGATTCTGAATTATCCATGAGTTTCCTTATTTTATATTTAACTAACAAGTGATTTCTGCCCTTTCCTCTCTTACTCAGAGAATGGTATTAACTGAGTGTATTTCAAGCAACTGCAGCAATCCTACTGAATTTACCCAGAGTTCCAAATATACACAGAGTATCATAACCATAATGTCCTCATTCTGTCATATTTGCTTGAAATGTGTGTACTTGTGTATTAGGTAGCTTTACTCTGCCTAGAAAAAAATAAAAAAAAAAAAGCAGGATAAACTGTTTCTCTGTCTTCAAACATCTTCATTCTTTCAGGAATACTAAAAATTAGAAATAATTGCTTAGAGATCAGAGATAATTATCTCAGGGGCCTGTTGATATTGTTTTCCTTATTTTGTTTACTACACCTTTTGTTATAGTGGCTCAGCAGTAGCTTTTAAACTTTATAATCTAATGGATATCTTGTAAAAAGTGTAGTAATTTTAAAAGAAGACAGAAAATTGGAAATAGCTGAACAGACTTGCTATATATAAAACATCATATACCTATTTTGCCACAGCAAAGTCAACCAGTGTCACAAAGGGTTTGCCTGTTTTTCAGGAATACAAACTGAAAATATTAAGTTGATGCCATAAACACCAAAAGGCAGATTCTTGAGTAGCTGTGGGATGAAATGGGATGGTTACGGCTTCCATTTTAGAGGGAAACTATTCAAGACCACAAATTTGTGGCTTGAAACATGCTGCATGTTTAAAATTCTCTTTTCAGCAACAAACTCAGTGTTTTCTTACAAATTTTTTTGTTGGTGGGAGGATTTTCGGTTAAATGAAAACTTTCTATAATAAACCACTGCTGTTCAAATAAAGTCTTTAATCCTGCTCCTACTGAATTTACATGGACTTCAGTGATACGGGATTGAAATAAAAGGGTGCAACTGACTTATACTAACTTGGGTGGGTGTGTTTAATTCTTTTGTGATAAGAAAGAGGGAAAAAATGTAGATAATGGGCTGCTTTTTAAAAGAGTTATTCCTACAGCCCAACTTTTTCTTCATACTTGGCATAGCTCAGAGTGGAAAGTGAAGGCTATCAAATAGCAGTGAGCAACAATAACCACATGTATTTACCCTTCCATAGCTCTTCCTACCTGGGACTCTTAGAACTCTAAGTACCAGCTGATAGAATCTAATTGAGAGTTTTACCCCCTTTTAGCAAAGAAAGAAGCAATTCTGTAATTAATATGACTCATCTGTATGAATGTCAAAGAACTGTTTTAAGTTACTTGGTTTCTCAGTTTTTGATTCTTGCTATGAAGGAAGAGACTGACATGCATTGCTGCGCATTTGCCACATTTACATTCTACATGTGGATAACTTTCCCATGGGGAAATCCTTATCTTCTTTACAGTTCTTCTGGGTAAGCTCACAATTATGCAATTATTGCATGGATGAATTGCCCCATTTGATCAGCTGATATGTGAAGGTGTTCTGTTAGTGGCGACAACTAAATGAAGAAGAGAGGCAGTTGTTTTTGGTTCATTTACTTTATAAAGGAGAGAAGTGCGATTGTGTATGAAGCAGGAGACAAGAAGGGCTCACCTCAAGCAAGAACAGGCTGCAGTGTCTTTCTGTCTGCTTAGCACAAAACAGAAGAGCAAAATACGCATCTTTATTATTGCAGAGTAATGAAAAAGAATTATTATTTACTTGCTATAGAAAACATATCCATTGCTTTCTAAATGAAGACTAATGGTGTTGATTCTGTGATTAAGATGTTCAAAAGCCCATCCAGGAAAGCCTTTGTTTTATGCATTGTATTACACATTTTGTCAGCACCGATCACAGGGGATGGATGGTGGAAAGTCTGTGAGGGGAGGGGGTCTAGAGGTGCCCAGCTGATTGATCATTTATCTTTACTTGACTTCTGCAACAGGGAAGAGGAGAAATTATGTACAAAGTGGGATGGCTGCAGAGGCACCTTTTTCCTAATGTGAGCACCTTGGAAATTCTGCTACTACTGAGTCTGCTGCTCAGACTTGGGGTTTTGCTATTCAGACTTTTGGGAGCTGGGATAGAGGCCCCAGGATATCAGGAGGATGGTCTTTCCTGATTGAGGCACTGTTTGTCTGGAGAAATAGGATTGGTGTCAAAATACTGACAAGGCTTGTCTAGGTAACAGTAGCCCTTCATGTCTGTGCTTCTATATTTAGACACTTTCTAAAACTGCTCAGAGTTTTTAAAATAAATGAGCATTAGATGCCTAAAAATACATGTATTTCTTTTATGATCAGATGTTAAAGAGATAATTTATGGTGTGGTTCAACACTTATAACAGTAAGCTTTTTGAAAATGCCACCTTTTGCTCCAGGGCATTTTTATTTACAAAAGGACATGTAGAAAAGATGGAGTGATTTGTCTTGGTGAGTAAGAGCAAAGTGAGGTCACTCTCTGCAAGCAGCAACTGTTATGATAAACAGCACATCGTAAAGCCATGGCTGGCTAAGCAGAATAATTTAAAATACTTTGCTGGATACTCACAACAACTGTACATGGCTGGCGCTGCCTTGGAGTGATCAACTCGGAGGCTCAGCAGCTGCTGGAATCCCTTGCTTGCTCTCTATTCAGTACAAACCCACTCTGAGTCCCGTCATGGAAGGAACTTCTTGGCATCTTCCAAATTACCTTCCCTCTCCTGTACTTCTCTTCAGTTGAATACATGAGATGCACAATCATCTTTGCTACTCTAAAGACTGCTGGATCTTTGTGTCTATGTATCCAAATGTGGCCTTTAACAGCTGCAGAGGATGTGATTTTTCTGCTGGCTGCTGTGTGGTGCCACTGACAATTTTTCTGCTACACAATCTCATTTGTGGCCAGGGCACCTCTGTTTGAGCTGTGACTACAAATCTCGAGACATGCTTGAAAAAGCCCAATTGCCTGTAAGGAGGTAAGAAAGGACAGGAGGACCTATATCTTAGGAATCTATGTGGGATCCCAGGATTAGCTAAATCTTGCTAAAATTAAAGTTTTCAAATGAGGAATCTGGGCATAGACAGAAAATTTGGTCCAGCATTATATGAGCTGAGTATCTTCAAGCATAGAGGTGGGTGGAACACTGAGAATTTCAGGCAGCAGACATGAAGGAAGGAGGTGTAGGGGGCAGCATACCACTAAAAACATGCCACTCTCATTAAAAAAAAAAAAAAAATCAGAAAATTTTGTCTTCTTTACCTTGATTGTTTTTTTCTCTTGAAAAGAGTTTCACTTTGGCATTAAAGAATAGGAAATTCATGTGTACCTGCAAGGAACTAGAAGATCCATATGGACGTAACTCACAAAAAACAAAAAAACAAAAAAAACAAACCAACATAAAACTGCTTTGGAGTTTTCATCAATTTCCTGTTCAGTAGAACTTTTAGCTATTAATTTACCTTGGGGACTTAGTCTAACTCACAAAGGCATACACAGTGTGCAGACAATGGCAATTTGCTGAGGTGGGTGAGATGAATCAACTCATGGTGGGACTGATTTCTTCTGCTAACTATAAAAAGTACACTGATGATTAAACTAGGAAAGATACCTCATCCTTAGGTAGCTACTGTTAAATGACATGGATCCCACATGAATGACAAAATTAAGCAGCAAAAATGCAACATTTATTATAAAGAATCATCTGTGGAGGAATCAATGCTTACAGGTAATCTCTCAAAGGATCTCGTTTTGTCACTGGAATTTAAATCTCTTCCTGCACTGGACTAGAGAGCACAGTACTGCCATGTTTGGTAAAGTGATCATGATTCCTCTGCATTAAAAGGATAGAGCAGTGCACAATTTTTAAGATCACTGATTCCAAGGGAGTAACTTTGTTTAAAAATTGACGGTGGTGCTATGTGACCCACTTTTTTCTTAGGGCAGACAAAGTCCAGTGCTTTTTCTGCCCTCTGTGCTATCAAAAAGCACCTGGAATCAGGGTCAGTTAATAAGGAAGACAGGGCTCATTTGTTCTTTCACTTTTGAGATCATCACAGAGTCTCATCTCCCTTTCTCCTTTCAGGACGGTCCTGTTCATATATTTGGAAGAGTTTACTGCGCACTGCAGTCTAGAAATGCAAGGCTTTTATTAAGCCCCCCAAACTCATGCCCACCCCCCATTTAAAAGCAGATTGATTGCTAGTTATAGAGGAGGGAAAATGCATTGGAATACAGTACCACGTGCTGAAATATTAACAGAGTAGAGCTAAATTATTTAAAAGAATTGTCCCCCATGTTTTACATGCCATGGGAAAAAAACACTTAGCTAATAACATGATATTAGGAACGTGTTTGCTTGCACAAGGGGTGGGGACTATATTCAGAGTAACATTGGTTCATCCAGAAGAGCTTCACCTTTTCTGTAAATTTGGGAGAACTTCAATTCAGGATGAGTAAGAATGTAAGGAACCCAGCCTCAGGATATTGTGGGAAACCTCTGCTCTGTGCTTTGCTGACAGCTGGTGTCACAGACAGAGCAGCAGCAGCACGAACATACAAGGACTCTGCTCAGGGATACCTGTCCCTATTCCAGCAGCTCCAACCACCGGAGCCTTCCAACACTGAGTACCTCCTTTTATATAACCATTTCAATATTTATCTTCCTCTGTGCCCTTGTTGAAACATCTTACTTTTCTTTAATGATATGACATCTTATTGAGTGCAATGAGATGAGGAGTGTCAGGGCAGGCTCACAGGACTCTCTCGAGGAAAGCTGATTGTGCCGTTCCCACTTTTCCAGCCAGCTGAAGCACAGAGCTCTCCAGACCCGATTCCCAAGCCCTTAGAATGGGATTTCTACCAGACCATTAGGTTTCTTATCATATCAGGCAAGTTTGAGAGAGTGTAGACAGCTTTGGATGGATAGACATCAACCCAGTGTCACTGTCTGAACATGTGTGCCCTGCAAGCAGGGCTTGGAGAAGCAGCCAGGCCGGGTGCCCACTGCCTGGATTGGTTGTGCTGGAGCTCATCAAAACCTGATCAATGTGAGATGGAATGCCATGCTGGAGGAACCTGCCCCTGTGTGTGAGTGTGAGGGAACACTTCTAGGAGGACAGAGCTCTCATTTTTATGGCCTCAACACCTCTTCAGAACTGTGCTGTTGTGTCTGTCCTCTGTTCCTTTTGCGTCCTCACAGTTCCTCTTCTGTGTCTCCCTTCCTCTCTGCAGAAGCAGCCTAGCAGTTACTCAGCCTGACTACTCAGCCCAGAGGCAGCAAAATTAAATTTATCAGTTCAATTAATTCAATTAATAAGCAAAATTCAACAGATCAGAGAACTGGCATTGCAAACAACATCACAATCCATGTTGCTAAGTCGAGTTCCTTCAGAGAAGGGTACATGCCATTGCTATTTCCATGCTCATATTTTATTAATATGGAAGAAATTACTAAGAGTATGATTAACTTGGAATCTCATATAATGGGAAGTGTTCTGGAAAGATGCTGGCAAGGCTTGCAAAGTTTTGCTAATTTCCCTCAAAGCTTTCACAGCTTTCAGTGTGGCTTTTTCACAAGGCTAAACTTGGAAGATTAAGGCCGCTCTCCTCATGACTCTGTTTACCAAGGGAATTTTGGTCAAAGGGAGAAAAGTGGACAACTTCAGACTTTTCATGTCAGTGCTACTTACAGAACAAATATCCATTGGCAGGGTAAGAGCCTGAAGAAGAAGAAAAGCAGCTATTGTGCAATAAATCAAAAGGTTCCAGTGAACTTCTTTGAGTGTTAGCAAAATTGCTTAATCGAGGATTTCAAAGGGTGATCAAAACTGTTTTCAGTTATTCCTGACTTGCACTTGTATCATTCCAGACTGAGCTGAGTCTTTTTCCCTAGTACACTCCTTTATTTAAAGGCAATAGAAAGAAGAGAAAGCAGTGAATTTCAATTATCAGAATCCTAATGTGTGGGAAATATGACTTCAATTCTTCCTCTGGAACATCTGAATAAGAGCAAATAATTGCAAGTTCTTCACTAATAAAAAGCAGAGGAAAAAAGAAACAATAAGAGAACATTCTCAGAAATTGGATTTTCATTATCTGCAATAGCACAGGAAGCTTATCTATTGCGAAGAAAGCCAGTCTGATTCTAATGTGGCATAAATATTTGCATGATAATAAGGTAATGTATTTTAGATTAAGTCAATGTATTGCTCAGAAAGAAAAAAACAGCTGTGGCCATCCTTGGGAAAACGTGACTTTCTGGATGTGACTTTGTGCATGTCTCAGGACTCTGCTGCTAGTTTTCTTTGAAAGGACATTTACCATTACAGTGCAGTTACAACTGACTACAGACTCACATCCAAACGCTGAGGGTGGCAGAATAGGGATGCAAGAGCTGCTAAAAAGCTTTGATCTTTAGCAATAAGTGAGGAGTCCTGAAATAAGAACAGAAAACATGCATATCTGCATCTCTGTGTTGTATTATTGACTCTTAAGACTTGAAAATTAAAGGGGTTTGTGAAGCACCAAATGCATAAATGTATCAACCAAAGAGTTTTAGTACAGAAATTATCCATTTATATCCCAAAATTAACTAGGTGGTGAACTTCCAAAGACCTCTTTCTTTTCAAATGTGACAAAAAATTCCAAGGCAGTGGCAAATTGTATTGGTTCTACAGCAGTGAATCAAAGTGAACAACATACTGCACTGATAACACCGACCCACTATTGGTATAAATTGCTTAAGTTAAGGGGTTTACAAAACAAAGCAGCTGCACCCTCAGCTACTGTAAACCAGTTCTGTGATGTTTATGGAAGTAACACTATTTACAGCAGGTGAAGGTCTGGATATCCTTCCTTAAATAATAAACTGCTTTCTTAGGAGTGAAAAAATTATCCCCTAAAATCCTGAAGATGAATATGTTAAAAGATCATTGAATATTAACTTTCTTTGATGCAGATTTCTCTCAGAATTTAAGAATAAAAAGTCTTTTTAAAGACTACTTTGAACTACTGCTTTAAATGTAGTTCTGCTGGTCCAGGACAGATGGTTTACATTGCACAGCCAGAAATAATTTGGGTGTACTGTGTATCTTATGTTCTATATAAATAGCCTCTAAACAATTGCCAATTATCTAGAAGTATGAAATTGTGCATAGGATCAGAGTACATAACCCATCCAGCCAAAAAATCCCCAGTCACTTCCAGTCTAGAAACCAGGAATAATTGTTCACCTCCCACTTTATGAATCAGCAAGAAAAGGAGAGCATCAGTGTTAGCACTCTCAAAATTTAGATGGGCATAATATCCAAACGTAAAGCAGAAGAAAAGGCCTAACCAGTGAATGAATTTCAGTAGGTTAATCAAAAAGTGGAGGTGAAGTTACATCTCTGTTGTGTTGAGTGGATATGGTGCCACAGATTCCTGTAGTCCTACATTTAGAAATCAGCTCTCTTTCATGGAAGCATCAGATTTCTAGGCATGCCATGGAAGACTATGTGTGGAAAATGGTGGGCTTTCCAACATATAGCTGGATTTTACAGTATGTAGTTGGGCTATATATGGAAAAATATGCCCACAGTCTGCATTCAATGGACAAGAGAATTATCATGGTAACTGTAGAGTAGAAAGAAAGAAATTAAAGTGGAAGGGAAGAGGCTGACAAGGAAAGCTGAATGAATTTCTTTCTCTCCCCAGAGTGCCAGGCTCTTATTTCAGCAGCTGTCTGCCACTCAGAGCCTCTCTTGGCTCACTTGCCAGCATAAAAACTGTCAGCAATAGCCCAACTGACTTCACGCAGAAAAGGGTGAATAAAAAATGGCTGGTGTGCTGAGAACTACTTTTAAATGGATTCTATAGGGCAGAAACAGACAAGGTGATTCAACTCAGCCAGAAAGGAAGAACTGAGGAGACGGAGTACTATGTATTTTCAAAGGTTTAAAAAAAAAAACCAAAAACTGTAGCTTTCCCCTCCCCCTTTTATTCCATATATCTCATATCCTTTTACAAGGAGACAGTATCTTTTCCCTGTACAAGGTAATCTGCATCTTCTGTTTTTAACTGCAAAGACAGAAAACAAAACTAAATCTGACATGTCGACACCACATTCTTAGATCAGAAAAACATATGCCAGGGAAAAAAAACCCAGTACACTGTTGCTGCATTTGGATGAAGCTATAAAGGCTTTGAAAAACAATTATACTTAACATTTCTCATCAGTAAATCTCACCAGACTAAAGCAGAAAGTATCATCCTCCTTATTTAATGATGCAGAAATTAAAGCATGGGGACACAGGTATGCCTTGTGCAAGGTCATTGGCAGAACTAAAAAGAGAACATTATTTTTCAGTTCCCAGCAAATGAGCTTTTAACTACTCAGCAGTGAGCCCACTGCTTCACTATCTAAGCAAAACAAACAAACAAAAAAAGATAATATAAAGGAAGTCCTTGGTAGTTCAGTTTTAGGCATTCACTATGAAATATCCATTAGGACTCTACTGCTAGGAATTATCCCCATGCATTATTTGGAGAGCAAAAAGAAGACACGGCAAACTTAAACCACCATCAAACAAGTTTGTAAACATTGCATTATGGAAAAGAAGGCCGCATCAATAAATATAAGAATTATCTACTCAGTTCTGCTAAGTAGCTTATGAGTTGGATGTGATGGTAAATATGGTTACAGAAAATACAGGCTACAAACTATAGCACTAATTAAGGTGTGAACTGCAGCATAAAGCATTTCCCCCACTTCCATTGGCTCTTCCAGGCTTAGTTCTGAATTACAGTAAATCTGCTCTAACTTTAAGGCTGGGATTTCTCACCTCTCCAAGGGAGCCTGTCCAGTTCCCTCAGTCTTTAGGAAAGCAGCCTGTGTACCATTTTCCTTTAGCTGTTCCACAGAAAAGCAGGCGTTTTTGTAAGATCTTTGAGTCATGAACTCTGAATTCCTTCATTTCCTGGCAGTCTCCTTTTAACATCTTGACAGTTAAGACAACTATAATCTACCTTTTTTTTCCCCCTCTTTCTCCCACCTCCACTATCTTGCACAAAAACCCAAAAAAACTCCCTACACAACACTGTTGTTAGAATTCCTTTTGATTCCCTAGTAATCATAATAAATCCCTCTGAAACCTTCAGAAAAAAAAAAAAATAGAAATTTGAAAGGCTTTTCCCAACCTCTAACTCCCTCTCTTTTTTTTTCCTGTTACAAGTATGCTGAATATTATAAGGTTTTATACAGATACTTATTAGTGTGTATGTGTTTCAAGTTGGAATTCATCTGAATAAAATCAGCACCTTAGCAGAACACAGCAGATGTGATGGGAGCAGTAAAGCTTTGGTAAAGCTTTGCTCAGTTGAGTGGATCACTGAGTTTCTGAAACTTCTGAATTGTTCAAGTCTCAGCTGCCTGATCCTTGAAGAACTTGGCTGCTTGTGAAATAAAATAAAGAAAAACCTAAGATTTAGCTGAGCATATTCCCTTTGCCCTCCATAGCACGAACAAAGTCAGGAATAATCAGGAATTAAACTTTAGAAGAGATAGAATAAACCAAAGCTTCCAAGCAAAACCTCATCCTGGAGTAAGAGATGTGATAGCCAAAACGTCGCATCACTCAAATATTACTGAAAATCTGATATTTAAATATAAACTTGGAGTTTGCTGACTTCAGATTTATAGGAATGAGAATTGAGTCTGGAAAACTCCCAAATGGCATTTTAAACGATGGTAAGAGGACATGAGCATTTTTCTCTCCCCTCTGCCACTCACAGCCAGGGAGTTCAATGGGATTGTTCTTATTTGGTGAGATTCCTGTCACTCTTGCCAGTCCCAGCGCATCCCACAGAAGGCACTCAGGTGTAAAACTAACAAAGGTACTCTGCACCTACTCCGGAATTCCTCAGATTTGACTGCACCCTGGAATCTTTAAAAGCCTCTCTGACAGCTTTGCTTCCATATCATGTTGTATATTCTTCTGTGATTAGAAGAAAATTTATATAGTCATTACATTTTCACAGTTCTCAAAAAAATTTGTGCTCATTTCAGCTGTCTGGCTAAGACCCTGGCATGCATCAAATCTGTAACGAATCCCTGGGGAAAAGGACAAAACTTTATATAGCATGGGGAAAAAATGCCTGAACTCCAACTCCTTTGCCTCTCAGATGAGAGGCTTTCAGAACTAAAATCAAGATGTTTTAAAACAGATTCTATCACATTATCAGCAATCTCAAGGGGATTTTTTTTCCAGGCTTTTGTATGGAAATATGTCTTATCTCAAGAGGAGATAACTGCAACAGGTCTATATACATTAGCTGTGCTTTTTCCAATGCAGAGTGCATTTTTTAAAAGGCTGTTCTGCCTCCTTCTCAGAAGATAACTGGTGATTAGCAGTTCTGGTTCTGCTCAGCAGTGCACAAGCAGGGCAAGAAGAGAAGGAACAAGGAACCTGTGTTTTCAAGACACAAATCTACACTTGCTCTGTCACCACAAAGAATCCTGATGTCATTATATTGCATAATTTTGTAATACTGATGTAATTATACTTCAAATATGAATTTACATTACCTTGACTGCTTCCTTCTTGAGATCAGCCACAATGTTTTGTGTTGCTCATTTTGTAAACAGCCACATAACTGATCTGGACAGTTTGCTGAGAAGTTAGTTTATACAAAAGACCTTAGAAATTAAAAGTCTATGACATTAAATGCACCAGTGGTTAATTAATTTAATTTTAAAGGACAGAAATAAGACCCATTCAGAAATACTGAAAATAGCTCTGCTCCTCCAAACTTCACTTTGTTTACTTTCTCAAAGCGAGTGCATAAGCAGTGATAATATCAGTGTGTGCACACAGGATAACAACCAGAGATGAGAACAAATCCTGAATACTTCAGTCTGTCCTTAAGGAAAATGGAGGTGCATCTGGCCTCTAATTCCATCCCTCCAAACGGTTAACAGCATGTAACAAAATCTGCTGCTGTATTCACAGGGGTGTCCTCTGTGTTTATGATCTCAGGAAGAAAGCCACTTTTCTGACATCCTGTTTTTCAAACTTCACTCTTACTCTTGAGCCTATTTGGTCTTGAGAATGACTGCATCTCTGACTGCCACTCCAACATTTCTTTCTTTCAAAACGATCTATTCATCTGTATTCATAAACATGTCAATCTATTGGTTAAAAAAATCCAACCAACCCTTCAAGAACAAAGAAACAACAACAAAAACCTTCTCCTTAATCCACCTCCCTCATTAGCTAGGATTAAAAACCTTAGTCAAAATGATTGGCCTTGTGCCCAGAAAAGCTATGAGATCAATAATCCAAACAGACTTAATGATCCTCTTAGAAAAGAATAACTTTTGTACTTCTATGGAACACTTTGAAAAAGTGATGGTAAATACACAAGAAGTGTCACATCATCTGCATAAGTTAATTTACGTTATTTGGAAGTTCTACAGTTGGAGGAGGTCTTTGGGAATTAGGGTTTGGGTTTTTTTCTTCTCTGTTAAATGACATTTATTGTCTGCAAAAAACAGTAATATGAAAAATCACAAACTGTATCTGTGATTAGCCTGTAAGAGCCTAAAAAGTTTCATTAACATTTCCAGTATATCATTTCACTCATGAGTAGTTTTAAATTATTGTATTCCTATACAAGCTCAGTGTTCTATAAGACTTTTTATTAGGCAATTTAAATTGTTAGTATCCTAATTTTGACACTACTAATTACAGCTTCAAACTTTTTAAAACTTTTTATTTTACAAACTCAAGTGTTGGTGGGAAGAAAAAGAAAATCAAACTAAGCCCTACCATATAGCACAAGATGGTGTTATAAAAAGTCAGTGTATTTGACCTAAGCAGGGTTTAAAATCCACAGGGAATGCTTCTCTCATGGACAGAAAAAAAAGTCTTGGAGTAGAGACTGGCAGATACTCAGGAGAGCATGGATGTTGCATGAGGGTGTGCTAGGAAATGGTCAGGCTGGGCTGACCGCAGCTATGCGGGAATTAGCTGCTATCAGCACTCATTATCCATCCTCTCCACACTTCCTGGAAGAAAGCAGGCATTTCTGCAGCCCAATTCAGGCCTTGTACTGTGAGCAGGAATAAATCACCTTTGAATGGCTTGGTATTTTTGCTATTTACTCTGGAGACTCTACACAACCAGTTTGAGTTAAAAATTTTAGTAGCTCATTTTGGCAAGATTAACTCATGCTGAGGACAACTCACCAAAATTACAGCAAAGGGTGACATGATGCCAGTGGTTTCAGCAAGCTCATCCATTTGCTCTTGCTCAGAAGAGCTGCTTGCACAGACACAGGCTGTGCCACCTGCCCCGGCTGGCACATGAGGAGAGAATCCTGCATGGAAGCTGAAACACTCTGTGATTTTAGGGTTCTCTTCTCCGTTCAATGAGGGGAAGAGGAAACAGCTGTGCAGACTTTCCTCCAGCACAGCTCCCAGGAAAACCATTGGGATCAGGTGTCTCATTTGACACAGCAATGTCAGGAGGTAAGGACTGAGCTCTGGTGGAGCAGGGACATCAGCTCCCCTCGAAGCTGAAAGAGCTCCTTCAGAGCTTGCCAGGGAAGGAAGGAGAGCCCATAGGGACAGATACAAGCGGACAGGCTGGGGCATGATGAGAGCTTTGGAAGCAGATAATAAAGCTGAGGTAGGAGCTGAGCAAATGCTGGAATCCAAAATGGTAAAATCTGATGGAAGACAGAGACTGGAGAAAGGAGGAGCACCACTGGGCATGTGGAGTGGCTGTGAAACAGGCTTGAGGACACAAAGGCCACTTTTTCCAAAAAGTGACTTTTTTTTCTGTCACTGGGGAGACAAAGAGAAGTATGCTGATAAACTCTATTTAATACTTACCCAGAAAGGTCTTTAAAAAAAAAAGTATTAATGCTTTGGAAGTGTGCTCCTCATTTTCACTAGAAATAACTGTACAGTTTCAACAGTGCTTCAGTCTGCACTGTTTCTGTAAAGGTCATTAAGTTCACATTCACAGAAGAAAACTTATGAAGAAAGAAAACTATTTGCACCCCATTTTCCTGAGGGAATAAAAACAACTTTGCTAACCTGGTTACATAATTTTCACAGCTCAACTTTTCAAACTGTGAAAGAATATTTTTTTTCAGACTCATTATCAAGCCACGACTCAGGCAAGCAGCTCTCCCCTAACAAGCAGCAGCTTCCAGGGCAGCACAGCTGAAGAAATGTGGAGACCTTCTATACAGCAGCTGCCGACACACTTTCCCTGTTAAACAAATCTCTTTAAGTGTAACTGAAAAAAATCTTCTCTTTCACCTAGACACCCTATGAAAAGAATTGCTTAATAGATGTCAGCTGAAGGGCATAAAAACATACCTAAAAGATCTACAGCAAAAATATTTTTTAAGCTGATACTAGTGATGTAAAATAAAATCTAGTCATTAAGTAAATTCCAGTAGGAAACCTAAGGAAATGCAAAGCAACAGCAACCTCTGTAAAGTATGGCTGTGCTACCAAAGCAAACGTCAAAGAGACTGAAGCACTAAATCCAAAGAATATAAGGTTACTAAAAGAATCAATTCCCTTTCTCTGTTGTTTGCAAACACTAGAACACTGAAAACATTTCTGTTGGAAAAATTGGCTTTTTTCTGAGGAAAAAAAAATCTTTGTAATTGGTTCTGGTTCACTGGAGAACAATAAATAATAATATCCTAGCTGCTGCCAGATGTAACATGGTGCTTGTTCTGCAGGCAACGCTAAATTCATACCTGGAAAGAGTCAATAACTTTACTTTAAAATAATACTTATACTTTTCTCAGTGTTTCAGTAAAAAAAGCTTTCAATTACCATGGGGAAGGAGCCATAATAAGATAATCAGCATTGAAGCTTTCAAGCAAGTACCTTGCTCAAAGATGGATGCAGTTCCAGTTAAGTGTTCCAAGTTTACCTAAAGTGATACCATTTCACCTCCTCCTTGATGTGAGACCATTTTGAAGACTGATTCCTCAGTAGTTCATTGCAGCACTTCAATTTTAAACCTAATGATCTAATGAACAGCCATAGATGCTATGGATTCTAAACATAAGAATTGACATGTTAGCATAATTAATGTACTCAGATGTCACATAAATCATTAGAAGGCGTTTTACTAAGTGACTCAGATATCTGCCAATACACATGCAAAGCCTCTTTAGCTCCTAAATATAAAGCAACTTCCTTTTGGCAAAGTCCTGATTAGAACAACATTGATTGTAGTTATTTATAGCTTAAATGCTATTGCTGAGAATTTCTCCAAGTTGTAGATACTGTATTATTAACTGTAGTAAAGCTCTAAAAATCAGTCAGCAGAGGCCACTTCAATCTCTGCATGATAATAAAGGATTATTATGTGCACTAACCTATTTATGAAAAGGAAACAGTGTGCTTCTTTCAGACCCCATCAATTGCTTTAATAAGGAATTGAAAAGCCTGGCCTACTTTATATGCAGATCACCATCCCAGTTGCATAAGGATTTAGAACAGACAAAACAAAACTGTTTTTGTTGTAAATAAGGGCTGTTTGTTTAAATTGCACAGTAATGTTTGCATCTAAAAATTATTTAGAAGCTAATAAGGCTTAATAAAGTTTGACTGTATACTTGTTAATAAAAATGGTTTCAATATTCTCCATGAAGGAAAAGTAAATTGAAGGTGATAACATAAAGCTTGGAGCAAAACAGGCCTGAGTTAATGGGAAAGAAGACTCACTGCATTTGTTCATTGATGGGCTTAAGAAAACCAGTGTTGAGAATGGAATTCAGTTAACTTAAAACATTTGATAAAATTTAAGACAGGCAACTTAATGGTAGTTTTCTCTAACAGACTGGAATTATTGCAGTATTACCTCGGCTTTAGAGACAAAAATCACAGACACAGACATAATTCAGACTACCAAAAGTTAGTGGGATGCACATACTGATTTTTGCGACCTTGATCTGGAGGACTCCAGAGTCCCAGGTTCAAATTTTACCTTTGGCATTGGTTCATTTGCCTGTATGTTAATAAATTTAATGAGGTGTGGGATGACCCCTGCTGGTGTCCCTGCTTATGAAAAAAATATGTATCTGGCAGGAAGGGGACCTGTTAATTTCAGTCCAAAAAGTTACAAATATAAACTCTGTCACAAAATGTATAAAAATACCTAATCCAATGCATAAAATATTATGAGTAATGTTCTGTTAAGTATGAAAATAATCTTAAGCCATTGAACATTACTGTGTTAGAGCTGTAATGCAATGTATTAAGAAGGACATTAATTGTTCAGTTCACTATGACATTGTGTTAAACATCTTTTATTAATGAGCTGTTATTTCCGGCTGAGGCATTTGATAACCTCCAGTCCATTGCTAAATCCTCTCAGTTGATTTCAGTGAGTCACTCTAAACAAACCTAGAGGGAAAAAATACCCCAATAATTTACATTTGAGTCTGTAAGGTCCTAGAACTAGAGTCATTTAAAGAAGGGCAGCTTTCCTATAATCAAACCTTCTGATTTAATGCAGCTGACATATAGATCTATTTTACATTTTTTTAATTTCAAAAATACAACAACATTAAAATAGGTTCAATTTATCAAAGCTAAGAGCAACAATTAAGTAATAATGTACTTAAAGTGCAAAGGCACTTTAACACAAAAAAGTGACGCCCAGTGGCTATAGTTGGTAATTGAAACAGCAGTACTGTATATTATTATTTACAAAAGAAAGTCATAGTCCAGGAAAAAAAGATCTTTGGAGATCTTCTACATAATACATTAAGTTTTCATTTTGAAATGAAAAGAAAAAAAAAAACAACAGAAAACCCAAAGACCCCCTTCCTCATTTCCTTCAAAATCAAAAAGAATTATGCAAGATCTATTGCAGAAAGATACATTTGCAATGACAGTTCCTGGAGAAGGGTCGAAAGGAGAGAGATATAGAAATAACTTAGAGGGAACGCTGTAAAAGCCACACGACATCCCTGCTATGCTGCAAGGGTTCCTTTTCTCTCTCACTCCTTCTCTGATTTAAAAAAGTGGAAATGTTGGGAATGCGACAGATGACATCAGTACAGAGTTCAGACTCAAAGAAATGTGATGCTGAGCTCATTTAAAAAATTTCCTTTGTCTCCCACCTCCCCCCTCACAGCTGACTGATTGCAGTTTGTTTTTCCAGAACTTCGAGGTAGTCTGGTTCTGTTTGTAGCTTTCCTTGGAGTAAAGGATGCTCAGGTTTAGACTGTTCTGCAAAATATTTCCTGGGAGTTCCATATAAAACAGTTTTATTTATCCTGTCCTGGTTTTGGCGTCTGGATTCATACGAAGGGGCAAACTGCCTTTTGGGTAAGGTACAAAAGTTATAATGAACTAATCCTCCGGTGGGGAGTTCCTTGACCCTTTCTGCAATATTTTGATACAGCAGCTCTGGTTCTCTTGGTGAGGACTGCTTTTCCAGTAATTCAGCTGCACTGATGGTAAATGCAAGACTGGTGGGGTCTTCTTTTTTGTGGTCAAGACTGCTATAGCTAAACTCATGGAGATTCCTGTAATAGGCAACTGGATCCCCTTCCTTTTGCATGTAGATTGGGTTTTGGCACATCTGTCCAACAGGAGGGGGAATGTAGTTATAAACATGTCCTTCAGTTTTATCGTGGGTCTCAGTGTTGTAAGACCCATACTGGAGCTGGAATGAACTTATATCTACATTGTTGGCACTGCTGGGCATGCTCTGCACCCCCTTCCGGCGCTTAAGGACGAAGACAAACAGCCCTGCCCCAAAACAAACAGACAAAATAAACACAACCAGCAAGCCTAAAATTAGGACAGACAGCGGAACTTCAGTGTGTAATTCTGGATAGGAGCTGGGTGAGACACCGAGATGGGGGCTATCGGTGTTCTGGTTCATGGAGAGGACAGAAGAATCTGACAGGTTGGGGTTCTCTGGGCAGATGGCTTCTTTGCTCAGGAATTTCAGATGCTCTCCAGAGTGCTTGGTGGGAGATTCACATATTACTTCATTGATAACTACAGGGGGGTTTGACTGTTGGTTGTTCTGGTCAGTGACTTTCTCTATCCAGTTCCTCAGCCCCAGGATGTCACACGTGCAGTCCCAGGGGTTCTCTTGGAGGTCTATCTGAATCAGAGCCGAGAGCTGGTCCAAGACTCCTCTCACAGGCAGGTGCGAGAAATGGTTGTTTCTAAGGTTGAGCCTGGTGAGGGAAGTGCCTCCAAAGACATTATCAGGCAAGGATCTGAGCAGGTTGTTATTGAGAAACAACAGATGAAGATTACTCAGAGCATCAAATGTGCGTGGCAGGATCTCCTTAATGACATTGTACTCTAGGTAGAGATACTGCAGGCTGTGCAGCCCTTCGAACATGGATCGGTACAGAACCTCAAGGTAGTTGCCGTTAAGATAAAGTCTGCGTAAACTTGTGAGGTTTGTAAAGGCACCTTCTTGTATCACTGCAATTCTGTTATTTCCTAGATGTAGCAAATCCAGAGAGCTGTACTCTGTGAGATCGTTTCTATAAATGACTTGCAGATAGTTACTGGTAAGGTAAAGTTTCTTTGGACTGGTTGGCCTGGGGTGGAGATCGGAGATGTTACTTATCTTTTTCTCTTGGCAGTTAACATTTAGGCCATTGTCTGAGCTCTGGGATGTACAGATGCAGCCAGCTGGGCAGGTGATGGGCACAGGAGACTTTGTCTGGTAAACCATGATAGGTCCAAATATTTGTCTGTCTTTTGACACAGAGACACGGGGGGTGGGGCGGTTCCTGGTTTTGGGTGGCCGGCTGGCTTTTGGGGCCCTGGTGGGATTGACGGCAGAGCTGGCTGTGGGCGATAGCCTCGAGATGTGTGGGTCTGAGAGGACAGGGTGCTTTTCCCTCTGGTTTGAGTCACTGGAGCTTTTCCTAGGGCAGAGGTCTTGCCTGGTGAGCTGGGTCACATCTTTCCCATGAAGCCTGAAGGGGGTTTCACAGACTATCTCACCCACAAATACGGTGATGGTGTCTAGCCAGGCCTTGAGTGGCAGCAAGTCGCAGGTGCAGTTCCAAGGGTTTTCCTCCAGCTGGATTTCCATGATGCCTCCAATGTGCTCCAGCACCCCAGCAAAAGGCATCATCTTCAGCCGGTTGCCCCGCAGGTCCAGGTGAGTGAGGAGCACAAAGCGGAAGACATTGCTGGGCAGGGACAGCAGGAGGTTGTCATTGAGGATCAGCACCTTGAGCTTGTTCAGCTTGCTGAATGCCCCCGCTTCAATGGCACTGATGTAATTGTAGTCAGCCTGCAGGTACTCCAGACTCTCCAAGCCCAGGAAGGTGTCTTCCTTCAGCACTTCCAGCTTGTTGTTGTTGAGGTGCAGCCTCTTGAGGGTGCGGAGGCCGCTGAAGGCCCCTGTGCGGATCTCCTGCATGTCGTTGTTGCCCAGGTGCAGGGTCACGGCGTTGGAATAGTTGACGAACTCATTGGGGAACAGGCGGGTCAGTGCGTTCCCATTGAGGAACAGCTGGTAGATCTTGGACGGGGGCGGCAGGAGGAGGCTGACGGTTGTAAATCCCTTGTTTTCACAATTAATGTTCAGCACGTTCTCCTTCTCCTCGCAAGGGCAGCGGCTCTTGCTGCAAATGTCTTTGGCAGGTTTGCGACTCTCTGTCCACGAGATCCCAGCCACTGTTAACAAACTGAGCAACCAAACACCCTTCAGCATCTTTATGCGCCGTCGATCCCCGCTTTGGTACCTACAGTCAAACCTTTTGAGACAGGTAAGGAGAGAAAGAAGAAATCCCCAGTGAACACGGCCGGGAGCAGAGGCTGCACGAGGAGAGCGAAAGCAGGTCGGAAGGCTGGGGGGGGAAGGGGAGCTGCAAGGCAGCGACTTCCAAACTCCTCTGGAATCCCCCCCTCCTCCTCCCTTCTTTTCCTCTCGGAAAGCGCCTGCGGAGCTGCTCTGGGGGAAGCCCCGTCGGGGAGCTCCCCTAAACCCGAGTCCCAGCGCCGGGCTCTCCCCCCGATCCCGCGCCCGTCGCGGCCGCCGCCTCCGCCCCGGCGGCCGCCGGCAGC